>JAJPUD010007913.1:0-22265 GCA_023553655.1 Myrmecobius fasciatus | reverse complement strand
AGAGAGAGAGAGAGAGAGAGAGAGAGAGAGAGAGAGAGAGAGAGAGAAGGAGGGAGAGAGAGAGGGAGACAGGGAAGGAGAGAGGGAGAGAATGCTTTAATCTGTATTCAGATACAATCAATTTCTTCTCTGAGTATGAATAGGGTTTTTTTTGTCACAAACCTCTCAGAATAGTCTGAATCATTGTATTTCTGAGAATAATAAAGTCATTACAGCTGATCATCCCAATACATCTCTATTAATTTGTACATAGTATATTTCATTCTGTTTCAGTTCATGGAGGACTTTCTAGATTTTTCTGAGAGCTTCCTGCTCATCATTTCCCTCAGACCAACAATATTCCATCATAATCACACTTCATTCAGCTATTCCCCAATCGATGAATTCAATTCCTTTTTTTTTCCCCTGAGAAGACAGCTTTTTTATACATATGTCATTCTTTTTAAAACCTCTTTTGGGATGCATGCCCAGTAGTGGTATTGTTAGGTCAAAGGATATGCATGAATTTATCACCCTTTAGGCAAAATCATAACTTTTGATCACTTTTCAATTAGGACATGGCTTTTTTTTTTCTTTTTATAAATTTGACTCAGTTCCCTCTGTGTTATAGAAATGAGGCCTTATCAGAGATACTGTAATGCTCAAGGAGAAACTGAGGCAGTATCACACAGTGGAAATTAGGTAATACTTTATTGATGTTAACTGAGAGTTCAGAATCCATAGCTATGGATTGGGACTGCTAGGACTCATGTCTCAAAGTACACATTCCATTGTGAGTTTAGACTGACAGACATGCCAGCCAAATGAATAGTACAAAGTATTCAGCATGTAATTGGTGGAGAACACAATTTTTATAATCTCTATAGCCCAGGGAGACGAAGAACTCATGGGAACAGCTGAGCACATCTGGTGTCCAAGGAAACCATAAATTCAGTTCTGGCAGGTAGGGAGTAAAGGATGCCTTGAGACAGAAACTGGGCAAAGAAAACTACTAGTCTGGGTCATACAGATAAGGGGTATGTCGAGGCTGGCCATCTAGAGGTTTTATAACTCCTTTGGAATGTGAATCCAATTATTTCTGAAGGTCAGGAAGTGGGGGCTGCTATTTTTGGACAGCACAATTAAGGGAAACTGAAACAGCAATTGAGGGAAACTGAGACAGGGAAACTGCGGCACAACAACACTAACTTCAATTATCATTGCCAACTGTATTCCTCCTCCTCAATTTATTCCAATCGATCTCTCTTTTCATCTGTTCCTCCTAAAAGGTGTTTTGCTGCTGACTATTCCCTCCCTCAATGTGCTCTTTTTTATCACCCTCCCCCCTTTCCACATCCCATTCTCCTCCTGTGTTCCTTCAGAGTAAGATAGATTTCTATCCTCATATTAAGGGTGAATGTTGTTTCCTCTTTGAGGCAATTATAATGAAAGTAAAGTTCACTTACTCATCTTCTCCCCTCTCCTTTCTCCTCCATTGTAAAAGTTTTCTTTTCTTGCCTCTTTTCTTATGACAGATAATTTACACCATTCTACTTCTTCCTTTTCCTTTCTCCCAGTACATTCCTTTCTCACCCCCTACTTTCATCACTTTTTAAAGAAATTATCCTTTCATGTTCAGCTCTGACCTGTGCTCTCTGTCTCTATACATTCCTTCTAATGCCATAGTAATGACAAAGTTTTAATGTTACAAGTATTATCCTCCCATGTAAGAATGTAAACAAATAAACCTTATTATATCTCTTTATTATTATTATTATTATTTTATTGTTATTATTATCCCTTTCCTGATTACCTTGTCTTGTATTTGAAAATCAAATTTTCTATTCAGCCTTGGTCTTTTCATCATGAATGCTTGAAAATCCTCTCTTTCATTGAATCTTTTTCCCTGAAAGATTCTACTTAGTTTTGCTGAGTAGGTGATTCTTGCTTGTAATCCTAGCTCCATTGTTCTTTGGAGTATCATATTCCAAGCCTTTAATGTAGAAGCTGATAAATCTTATGTTATTAGAATAACATATACAGTTAGAATTGTAGCTCCATTATATTTGAAATTGTTTCTTTCTGGTTGCTTGCAGTATTTTTTTCTTGACCTGGAAGTTCTGGAATTTGGATATATTATTTTTGGGAGTTTTCATTTTGGAATCTCTTTTAGAAATCAGTGGATTCATTCATTTTCTATTTTACCCTCTTTTTTTTAGAATATCAGTATCATTTTCCTTGATAATTTCTTGAAAGATGATGCCCAGGCTCTTTGTTTGATCATGACTTTTAGGTAGAGCAATAACTTAAATTATCCCTCTGAATCTATTTTCCAGGTCAATTATTTTTCCAATAAGATATTTCATGGTTTTTTTTTCTATTTTATTTTCTTTTATTTCCTTTTTTAAAATTTTGCTTTATTGTATCTTGATTTCTCATTAAGATACTAGCTTCCATTTGTTCAGTCCTAATTTTTAAGGAATTATTTTCCCCAATGAGCTTTTGCATCTCCTTTCTCATTGGTCAATTTTGCTTTTTAAGGTATTTTTCTTTTGCACCACTCTCAATTCTCTTTCTAATTTTTCCTCTATCATACTTGATTTTAAAATTCCCTTTTGAGCTCTTCCATAACCTGAGACCAATTCTTACTTTTTTGGAGTCTTTGGATGTAGGAGCTTTGACTTTTGTTATCATGGTCTGTGTGTGTTTTGATCTTCCTTGTCACCATAATAATTTTCTATGATCAGAAACTTTTTCTGTTGTCTGCTCATTTTCCTAGTCTATTATTCAGCTTTTAATTCTTTGTCAAAATAGGGCTCTGTTTCAGGGTGGAGGGTTCACTGTGCCAAGCTTCATGAGTTCTGTACAGCTATTTTCAGAGATCCTTCTACAGACCTGACCACAAGCATTTTTTTCTGCCCTGGAATTAGGAGGAGTTTCCCTGCCCTACTGTAGCTGTAAGATCTAGTGTGTTAAAGCAATGGAGTCCTTCCTTGATGTAATAAAGAGACCACTTGTGAGCTGGGGCCCCAGGAAGCTCCCAGTGCACCACTGCCTTCACCCGCTCTTAATTTGCTGTTTCCCAAGGCCCTCACACCCAACTGACAAACCTTTTCTGTCAACCTTCTAAGTCATTTTTGATGTCTCTGGGGTAGAACTTCCAGTGCTGCTTCTGATTCAGAAGTCCTGCTTTGCTGATGTTGGGGTTGGGGTTGGAATTGGGGCTGGGACCTGGGTTGCAATGGCACGGCCTGCACAAGGATTGTGCTGGACTCCCACCATGGTGCCAAAGAGTTTTCCTGATGTCTTTCTAAGTTGTCTCCAGATAGAAAATGTTCTTCTCTGTCTTTTTGGGTGGGTGATGCTATAAAATTTGTTTAAAGTTATTATTTAAAGGAATTTGGAGTGGTTTGGGGGAGAAGTTGTATAAGTTCCTGCTTTTACTCGATTATCTTGGCTCCGCCTCAGTAATCTTATTTTTAAAATAAAAAAAGAGATAAACTCTCCTAGTTTTCACTAATACCCTTCATCAGTTTTTAGTAACAATATGTTGAATAACATTTTTCCCCTAAAAAATCATTCATCGATATATTTAGTTATTTTAATATTCTCTTCTTTGGAGGCAAAACCAAAAATAAGCTTGGATAACATCCCTAATTTACTAGCCCCTAATAATTTATAGAGTGCAAAGTGGTATTCTCAAGTAAATTTCTAGGATATATATGTATAACCTGGGGGGGGGGGGGATATTTCGGATGAAAATGTAGTATTAGAATTATGTTTGCAAGATATTTTTAAAAAGGGTATGTTGTGGTAATCATAAATAATGATATACATTTATATAATGCCATAGTATTTTTGTTGTTGTTTGCTTCTTTCCCTTCCCCCCCCCCAAGGAAATGAGTCTAGGATCTCACAGCTAGCAAGTTTCAAGTGTCTGAGACTGGATTTGAATCAAAGGGTTTTAAAGGTTTTCCATGATCCATTTAGTTTTCACTAAAAATGAGAAAATTGGATGACATTGGAATAAAATTGGATGTCATGGGCCATTAGGTGATGCAGTAGATAGAGCACTGAATTTGGAATTAGGAAGACCCATCTTCAAGAGTTCAAATCTGGTCTAGGAAAGTTACTTAGCTGTTTGACTCTAGACTAGTCACTTAACACTGTTTGCCTCAATTCCTTGTTAGTATGATGAGGTGGAGAAGAAAATAGTGAACCCAGTCCAGTTTCTTTGCTAAGAAATCCCCAAATGGAGTCATGGAGAGTCAGACACAAATGAAAATATCTGAACGTTAACAAAAAGAAAGCCATACCAAATTGATTTCTCTCTTTCTATCTTTTTGGATCTCCCTGATCTCCCATATGTGGATAAATTTAGAGATAGATGCAGGGATATGCTAGAGTCAGATCATAACTGCCCCTACCTATCCGGGAGAGCCAATGATTACATCTTTAGTATGACTTTATACCTTGGAAATAAAGAAATGCTACAAATCAGGACTTGATTAATTGCCTTACTGATTGTCTAGACTTAAGAAAGTGATAGAAAACAAATTAATAATTCAGTTTAGACTTAAAATTGTGTCATACTTCTCAGAGTTCATTATTTAGAAGGAACTTTAGAAATCATTTATTCTGGTAATATTCACTAGAAATATTATTGTTTTTCTTCAGTCATTTCATTCTTGACCAACTTTTCATAACCCCATTTAGGATTTTCTTCGCAAAGATTATGGAGTGGTTTGCCATGTCCTTCTCCAACTCATTTTTTGGGTGAGGCAAACGGAATTAAGTGACTTGACCAAGATCATGCAGCCAGTATGTGTCTGAGGCTGGATTCACAATCAGAAAGATTGGTTTCATGACTCCTGGCCCAGCACTCTAACTACTCAGACTCATAGCTGCCCATGCGGCATAAATCAGGGAGACTTGAGTTCAAGCATGGCCTCAGATACTTACTAGCTGTGTGACTAGCAGTCACTTAATCTGTTTGCCTTAATCCTTTGGAGAAGGAAATGACAAATCACTCTAGTCTTTGCCCCCCCCCCAAAAAAAAAGCAACACATGATAGAACAAACTGCAGGAAATATCCTAGCAGTAAGTTCTTACACGTGTGCACACACATGTGCAATGAACAGCTTTGACTATCTGTTGAAGCTTATGGAATCATTCTTAAAAGAATGATTTTAGGGGCAGCTAGGTGATGCAGTGGATAGAGCACCAGTCCTGAAGCACCTGAGTTCAAATCTGTTCTCAGACACTTAACATTCCCTAGCTGTGTGACCCTGGGCAAGTCACTTAACCACATTGCCTCAGGGGGAAAAAGAATGATTTTAAATGCACAAAATTATATATATAAACTTATATATATATGTTTATATATATATATGTAAACATATATATATATATACATATATATATATATGATCACAGAGGAAGCCATTTATATGGAAATATAATTATTAACCCAATAACAATGTTCATGAACCCCACATTAAGCACTCCATATCAAGTCCAATCTTCTATTGTTACAGATGATGAAACTGACCTTTAAAGTGGTAAAGTTATTTTCCTGAAACCAGGAAAATCATTCAGCGCAGGTCCTTAGCTAATGCTTTTTCCTCACATTATCTTTGAAAAATATATTCATACACGTGTCACAACCTCACTCCCCAAATAGAATGGAGCTCCTGAAGAACTGGAATTTTTTGTTTTGTTCTGTGTTGTGTGGTTTTGTTTTGTTTTGTTTTTTACGCTTCATATTCCTACTTCCTTGCATTTAGTAAGTTCTAAACATGTTACATTGGATGGAAGTTTCTGGAGGCAGCCTGGGCTGGCCTATAGCTGCAACTGATCAACAATCCCCTTTTCCCCAGTTCAGCTATTCCTGTAGGAACTGTTGGCTTCATGAACACAGGACTCAGACTCACTGTGCCATACATAGCATTTAAGTACCCCTGGACTGCTCCAAACTGCTCTCAGAACTCAGCGAGACAGAACCACGGTCAAACATTTTCAGTCTATAAATGTGTCTACCCACAACAATGTTCTTTTAACCTTGGAAACAGTTTTCTTTTTTTTTTTCTATGTGGGAAGGCCAAAAACAAATTGTGAACAAAACCATTCAAGTCAGTGATTTTTGCAGACACACCCAGAGTCCAAAAGTTTATCCTAGTGAAGTATAATGTTCTTCTCTATTCTAGAAATCCTTTTCTGGTCAATTTTATCTGGAGCTGACCATGAAAGGAACTATCATCTCCCTAATATTGACCCAAAGGAACTTTAAATAAAGCTACTTGATTTTAGAAGATTTACAGCCAGGACAGGTGTTAGGATATAATCCCCCATGTTTTATAAGTGAGGAAACTGTAGTCTAGGGAAGTTAGATTGTTTTGCCAAAGGTCATTTTGGGTATGAATATTAGACATTGGGAATGAGCATCAGGTAGACCTAAGTTCAAATTATGCTTCAGACACTGAGTAGTTGTGTTAAAATGGGCAAGTTGCCTAATTTTTCTCAGCCTCAGTTGCTCAACAATAAAAATGGAAATACAGATAGCATCTCTCTTAACAGGGACAAGAAAGTACTATGTGTGTGAGATGGGATTTGGAGAAGTGTTCCCATTCATTGAGGGTGACTTCTTAGAAGAAAGAGCATTTGACTTGGGTTTTTATAGATTAAGTAGGATTTCAACAAATTAAAATCTTTATTACTTTCTAAATTTTGACTGTTGCAGGCACAATTTTAAGAATTTGATAATTAAAAGTATATTAGCAGTTTGACAATTTCTCACAGATTAGTAGCTTTCAAACGTTTTTTTCTTTCATTTCTCAACTTCTGTTTGAATACACTTTTATACTGTGAAAATAGACTCTTAAATTTGTACTGAAAACAAAAATCTTTTTTTAAATTCAGTAAGAAAATCTATTTTATCAAAATAAGAGAATATTGATCTTTGATGTAAGTTGTCTTGAAATATACTATGTATCTGATGGTATTTATTTATGGCTTTGGTTATTATCCTAAGACCAATGCCATGTGTTTTTTTTTTTCCATGAGTTCTACTTAACTAAGAATTTCAAAAAAAAACAAAACCAAAAACAAATCAAACTGTAGTTTTCTTGATATTTTCTTGATTATTTCAAACTGTTTCTCCTGACTAGCCACCCCATCCCCTTTTTGACACAGTTTGACTGATCCTTCTGAAATTACAATAACATGCCTTTGGGGAATCATGTTTTACTTATCCATAATTCTTTTGGAAAAGATCCCTTGACAGAGAGATTGTACAGATTGTAGCATAATTTTTCACAAGAAATGATGTAAGTCATATCCCTTTAGACATTTAAGCCTACAAAGAAGGAATGAGAATGAAGAAAGGATTCCTACAGAGTAACATAAATTGAGATTGTGACATATTTTGGGGGCATATATCATATGTGAATATTACAAAAAGACATTAAGATCTGGCATAAAAACACCATTTTACCTTCCAGTATATTTTATTAAAGGCCCACTTTATGTCACACACTGTGCAGGGTACTGGCATTATTAAAAGAGAAAAATAAAAATCCCTTTCTCCTGGAGTTCACATTTTAATGAGTGAAAAATTAATTGTCTATAAATATAAACAAAATAGATCTAAGGCAAATGTGAGAACGGTTCTTATAAGGGAATTAGGAAAGATCTCTTCTCAGAATTGTTTAAACTGAACTTTTCAGGAAACTACCTTTAGGAGATAGAAATAAGGAGGGAATGCATGTCAGTCATGGGGGACGGTCCATGCAAAGTCATAAAGATGGAAGGCATATTTGTGTGTCCTTATGTGTGAAAAACTACTGTGTAGTGTGTAATTGGAATTAATGTACAATGAGCCTAGAATGATACATTAAAGAAAAATTGTAAAAGATTTTCAATACAGATGGAATACATTCTATTTAATCCTGGAAGCAATGAGAACCACTTTTTATGTAGAAGAGTAATGTAGTGAGACTTGTGATTTAGGAAGAAAAATTTTTTTTTGTTGCCACTAGGAAGATAAATTGGAGAGGGAAGCCCCTTGAGGGAAAGTAATGAAATAGGTTATTGTAATATTTCATGTGTCTATAATGGAGAAAATAACTAGGATAGTAGATCCCTAAATGGAGAGGACAAAGATAGGATAGTGATACTCAAGGATACAGGAATTATATTGAAAAGCTAACAAATAAGCAAATATGTGGCACATAAAAAATGTTACTATTGAGACTGGTGGAATGATAATTTTGTCAGGGTTCTGAGGTGGAGTATGATAAAAATTACATGTTAAGAGTGTGTATTTGTATGTGCATGCATATGTACATGTATATATTATATATATATTTATATGTGTATGTATAAATACATATATATAATCTTAATCGTGGGTTCCTTAGTATGTGCACGTGAGAGAACAACAAAGTACTTGGAGTTCTTTGAATAAATACATTTTAGTTTCTTCACTATGAATATGGTTGAAGGTAAAGTATCCTCATAGATGTAAATGTCTTAGGAAAAATGTGATCACAATAAAAAATTAGTCCCAGTAATGTGCAAATTAAAATTTGGCTGATATAAGCAAAACTGTAAGTTACTTAATTGTTAGGATAATTCTACCCCACTCAGAGAGCTTTTGTGAAATAATTCACAGTAGGAAATATGTTTACATGATTGTTCATATATAATTGATATCAGATTACTAAACCATCTTTGGGAGAGCTGGTGGGAAAAAAAAGAATAATTACTTAGTCTTCTGATTTTTATCTTTGATCTCTAGATATTTTTAGTATAATTCCCTCTGAATATCTTATTTTCAGATAAAATGAATCACGGAGAAGATAAAATTTTATGAAGTCTTCCCTTAGTTCATTTTCTCAATCACCTGGGCTATTACAATCTTCTAAGAGTAATTACAAAATGTAAAGTTCCCTTCCCCGTCCTCTTCTTTCTCTGCTTCTTACTCTCCATTCCCTCCCCTCTTCCCTTTCTCTGTTTTACAGGACTAAAATTGGTCTGTAGAATTATGCAAAATTTAGCTTCTACTTATTTTTTTTCCTTAACATAATTGGAGTCATTTTGCATATTGCTCTCCTGGTTCTCATATTTCACTTTGCATTATTTCACACAAACTTTACTGTAATTCTGTGAATTCCTGATATGTATTGTCTTAACCATCTTTGTGAAGATTCTCACTGAGAGAGACAAAATGGTGTAGTAAAAAGTGATCTGGAGTCAGAGGACCTGAATTTGTATAGCATTCTCTCTGGCCATGACATCTTCCTTTAGTTTATTTCTTGATATAGCACAGCCAATGGTTTCTTGCTTTTACAAGATAGTGTCTTGACTGCCAAGGAGGTTACACCTCAAGGATGGTTTCTCTCCAGACTTGGCTTCAGTTGTTGTTTCTATCAAACTCTGGAATGAAATTTATTGCTGGGACTTTGCTGGCTCTTCTGAGTTTTCAAAATTCACAAGATCATACTCTTATTTTTTCTTTGCCCTATTTACATTGACATAAAATCAGTAAAGAATAAACATGGGCAAATTAAGAAGCATTGTGCTCATAACTAAGTGTGGGTAAGCAGAGAAGATAGAAACACACAGAGAGACACAAAAGAAAAGAAAGGAAGAGGAGAGGAGATGAAGGAGAGGGACAGGGGGAAGGAGAAGTATAGGGACAAGAACAAAGGAGAGAGAGATGGAAAAGGAGAGTGAGAAGAGAAGAAAAGAAGAGCTGGAGAAAAGCAAAGAAGAGACAAAAAAGAAAATGAAAGGAATAAGCCTGGGGCTTTTCCTCTACTTGGAGTCCCCTAGAATTTCATTTTTCTATTCATTGAAATGTTACCAAGAAAATGTCACTCTGCCTCAATTAAGTTCACTTCACAAGAAACTCAGGTCATAACCATTTAATGCCATAGTCCTATTTGAAAATGAGGCATAACAAAAAGCTATGAACTAGGCACTAAGCTAGGTTCTACAGGGGAAAAAAAACAATAACAATAACAACTATTGTTTTCAAAGAGTTTATATTCTTTTTTTTTAATTAAAGCTTTTTATTTACAGAACGTGTAATTTTTCTACATTGACCTTTGCAAAACTTTTTTTTGTTCCAAGCTTTTTCCCTCCTTCCCCCCACCCCCCACCCCTAGATGACAGGTAATCTAATACATGTTAAATACATTAAATTATATGATAAATCCAATATATGTATACATATTTATACAGTTATCTTACTGCACAAGAAAAATCAGATCTAGAAAGAGAAAGAAAAAAAAACAACTTAAGAAGGAAAACAAAATGCAAGCAAACATTCACAGAAAGTGTTAAAATGCTATGTTGTGGTCCACAATCAGTTCCCTCAGGCCTCTTTCTGGATGTATATGACTTTCTTCATAGCTAAACAATAGGAATTGGTTTGAATCACATCATTGTTGAAGAGAACCATGTCCATCAGAAGTGATCATATAGTATTGTTGCTGTGTATAATGTTCTGGTTCTGCTCATTTCTTAGCATCAGTTCATGCAAGTCTCTCCAGGCCTCTCTAAAATCAAGGGAGTTTATATTCTAATAGGGAGGACAACATGTGCATAATTTAATGGATACAAAATATATATAGTATATGTGACAGGTAACCTTAGAGAGGAAGGACTCAGTATGCAGGAGTGGGAACAAGTACAGATCAGGAATCATCTCCTATAGTCTTTGAATATGAGCTGAATCTTAATAAGAGGTGAAAATAAGGAGAGAGGGCATTCTAGATGGAAATAGGGGTGAGAAGTGGGGGTGTGAAAGAGTTGGGGAAAAGGGGGAGACAATCAATGGAAAGTTAGGAAACGCGAAGATGGAGCATGTGGAGAACAACTTGTAGGTCAATGTTCCTGAACCGTAGAATGAGAATAACATGTAAGAATTTTATTGTCTTACTACGTAGTCTTTCATTCTCTGCTTAATTAAATGTTAAAATCCTATTCCATTTTCAAATGACTTATTAAATTTCTCTTTACTGTTCACCTATTTTGATATCTTTAACACTTACAAATATGTTAGTAAATGTTTATTGAATGAAAGAACAATGTTTATTATCGTGGATAAATCACTTTGCCTCACAAAACTCCAGGGACCTCATCTGTGAGCTGGTGATAATTGTGCCTACCCTATGCACCTTACAAGGTTACCGCGCAGAAAAAAAGCACATCTTAACCATAAAGTGATGCATCGCTGTAAACAACTTGTCTTTAAACTTTACGGGCTGAATGAAATTCTGTTGCTTTAAAGTAAATCAAATTTGTATTGTTGATAAAATAATAGAATTATAAAAAGTGATTTAAGTAATTTAGAATAAGATGCAAAGACAACTTTTACATTGTTAATAACTTCCTATGTGATAGTGAAATAAGGCTACTCCTAATTTTAGTACAAAAGGATGAACTAAGTGTTGAAAGCCTATACAAAAATTCATTAATTCCCTCAGGTCAGAGCATTTGACAAAATGCTTTATGGAATAACAAACAATGAAGACTAATTGATTTGTTGCATTATGAACTCTGGACACTGAAGGGATTTAAGTAAAATCAGATTAATGGAACAATTCATTATCTATTTATTAATATAATTTATTTTGACACAACAATCATTTTTCAATAACTAGGCTGTAGCATATTCTGTTTTCCTTAATAAAAACAGTTAGGCAAACCCGCCTGGTGTAATGATCATGATTGACTGCTTTGATGATTTCTCGTTTATTAAAGAGAAAGAATAAAAGGGCTTTTAAAACATGAATTGCTTCTTATAAACAATGGTCATTATATTTGACCCAAATTTATTTTCATTTATGTTCCTGTTATTTATTATTATTGAATGAAAGAGCAAAATTATTATGTATAGTATTCTTTTTATTCTGCTTTACTTTCAAGGAATGTGTTCACATAAAACCTCATAATTATTATTCTTTTGCATCAGTGATTTTTCATTATATTCATATAGCACAATTTGTTTCCAAGCTTTTGATACTATAACTGATGTTGCTATGAATAAGTTTATGAATATAGAATCCTTCTTTACATCTTACAAAATTGACATCTCTGGAATAAAAAATCCACTGGCATCATTTGATTGAAGGTTATAATAACTTAATAATTTTCCATATATAAAGCCAAATTGTTTTGGGAATGGGTGGATCAAATCACTTCTATATCAAAACTTCTTAAACTGTGGGTTGCAACCCCATAAGGGATCACATAACTGCAGGTGGAGGTCATGTAATTATGATTTATTATCAATAAATATTTGCTTTGTACACCTGTTTTGTATACTTATACAACTTGGGGTTGTATAAAAAAGAAGTTGATGAAAAGAGATAGTGAGTGGAAAAAAATTAAGAAACCCTGCTCTACACCAACAGTGTATTTCTGTGTTTCTGTAGTCTCTGATACATCATTTCTAGGTTTGTTTGTTTTTTATTGCCATCTATGACAATTTGATGGGTATGATGCAATTTCTCAATACTGTGTTAATTTACAATTTCTTTTTGTTAGTGATTTGGAGTATTTTTATATAGATTTTGATGTTTTGCATTTCTTCTCAAAAATTGTTCTTTTCCTTTAATTTTTTTTATTATTCAATGACTCTAAATACATTTATAACAAATCAATTTAGATTATGGGGGTCAGACATTTACTATCTTGTATTCATTTTTTCCTATTAATCCATAATGTTTTTATTTTTCTTATTCAAGGTGCATTTACTTTGCAACCTTTAAAATTTTATATGATAAAAATCTACCTTTTGTCTTTTCAATAACCTCCATCCCTAATCTGGTTATAAACTACTAACCACATTTGTGAAAAATCTAGCATTCTATTATTCTAATTTATTATGAGAAATTTTGTGTTAGAGATTTTTGTCTTGATTTAATTTGTGACAAGTTGCATTTTAGTTTTGCCAGAAGTTTTTATTTAATGAAGAATCCCTTCCCTTCTGTTTTTGGAATATTACAAGCAGTGTCAAAATAGGTTTGATGGTATAATTTGAGTCCTGATGTTAGGCTATTCATAATTAATTGTATTATTTCCTTTGAAATTGACGAATTTTGTTTCTCCATTCTTAATTTTGTTAATATTTTATCAAAGCATATAAAATACTAAGCAATCAGATGGCATAATTATTTAGATAATATTTTCTTTTTATTACATAAATATAACCTACTATAATAGGTTATTAAAGCTGTCTTTGGTTTATTTCAATTTCTATAAAATATTATATACGTACTATTTCCTGATTATATATATTTAAGTCCTTGTATCTTGTGATATTAGGGGCAGCTAACAGTAGACAGGTACAGTGTAGAAATATAGTTGATAGAGCATTAGAGCTAGCATCAGGAAGACCTAAGTTCAACTCCTGTCTCAGATATTTATTAGCTAGTTGAGCTTGAGACACATTCTCAATTTCCTCATCTATAAAATAGAGATAATAACAGCACCTACCTCACAAAGTTGTTGTAAATATTAAAAGAGATAATAATTTTAAAGTGCTTAGCATAGTGCCTGGCACATAGCTAGCACTGTGTAAATGTTATAATAATGAATAATGTTAGATCCCAAACATTTTATGCATTTTATAGTTACTTTAAATGAGTGTTCTATCTTTTCTATTTTCTATTGATACATAGAATTATTCATTATTTTTGTGGATTTATTTTATATCATGTTACTTTGCTGAAGCAAATTATTGTATTAAGTTCTTTGTTGATTCTTTAGGGTTTTCTAAGTAAACTATCCTATTATTCACTAAGAGATAATTTTACTGCTTCGCTATTGGTATTTATTCAGTTGTATTTGTTCTCTTGTCTTGTTCAAATCCTACTAAAGAATTATTCAATTATTTTCAGGTATATGACAGATGGAGGACTAAACTTATATACTCGAAGTCTGAATCGATTACCAGACTTGGCAACATCTCGTGATGTCATTCAGAGAGGGATACATGATGCAACAGTTGATGCAGATAGGTAATTATATAAAGATCTATGAATTGTAAGAATATTTAAGCTAATTAATTGTACATAGAAGGATTTGACCCCATTAATTTAAAGAAAGGGATATTGTTTTTTGTTGTTGTACTATTAGGATTATTCTAAATATTTCAGTAACATTTTTTTCAGAATTTTTTAATAATTATAAAATTGAGCATTCTATATTTAAATTTTAATTAGTTATTTGTTGGTGAAGAATTTTTAAAAGTTCAGACTATATTATTATAAAACATCACAGAAATTAATAGTGATGACAGAAAAAATGAACTTATGGCATTTTTAAATTAGTGTTGAGCTTGTTATATAATTTTATTACCTTTTAATAACTTCTTAAGCAAAGAGAAAATTGGGATGAAAAGGAAATGAAATTAAAATAACAACAAAATCCTAGACCTTGAAATAATTGTAGTGATTATGGTACTAAGGTCTTAGATTTAATGTGTGATGGGACCTGAGAAACCATATAATGCAGCTCCTTCCCTCATTTTTCAAATTAGCAAATTAAGAACCAGGACAGGTAAGTAAGCTTTAGCATCATTAAATGATGCCTTTATTATCTGAAGTGGCATTTGAACCCAGATCCATTTCTCTTTCCATTCTTCCTTCCTGCTTATCAATAGACTCAAGAAAGTATTTATAATCACTACAAGTTTAGAATCTTGATTCCTCACTGTTAAGGCCCCAGAGATCTTTATGATACTATGTTCTCCCTCTTTGAAAGGGAAAGGTGATATGGTTTTTTTTCCTTTCAGACTATTCTGATATCAGAGAAAAAAAAAAGAAAAAAAAAGGCCCCTGAAAAAATCTTGCTATGCCTCCAGAGAGTTAGATAATCTATTAATCATTATTCTGTTCCTGAGAGAGAAGTATATAACCTATTAAAAATAAATAAGAAAATTGACAAAGGAAGAATATAAATTTGGGAAAATGCCAGTGTAATCCATTCATACAGAACTTGTATGTTTGTGAATATTGTAGGAATGCATGTATCTATGCATATATATGTACATGTGTATGTGTGCTCACATATGCATACATAAATAAATGCACAAGCACAATATATATGTGTTTATATAATTTAAGTTTTATAATATCAGCCTATGTAATTAGCTCACAGACAACACCCTCATTTGAAGTTGAAGAAATTGAGGGAAGAAGAAATTAAGTTACTTTTCATGACTAACATTAGAGGAGAAATTCGACCCCTAGTCTCTTCTGATTTCCTGGCTTGTATCTGCTACATCACACTCAACACCATATTGTGAAAAATACTCTGACTGTATTCATATTATATGCCTGACTTCATTGGAAGCTGCTTGGTTCACAGGAATGTAAAATATACACATGTATATGATTATATACCTATATGCATATGTATATATATATGTCCATATATATGCCAATCAATCAATCAATTAATCTATTCAACTATCTTAAGATGTTTGAACTACTGTGGTAAGAACCGAAGGATCTAGTTGTGAATGACTGCTATTCTCAGTAAACCAATGATCCAAGATTACTCTGAAAAACTTATGATACAAAATGCTATCTATACTCAGTGAAAGAATTGTTTGTATATGAATACAGATTGCAGCACACTTTTTAAAAAAGTTTTATTTTTCTTAAATTTTTTGGGAGGGAGGAGATCTATGTTTTCTTTTGTAACATAATTTTTATAGAAAATGTTTTACATAATTTCACATGTATTTTCTCAGTGAGGTAGTGTGGGAGGGGAAAAAAGGAAAGATCCTGGAGCTCAAAGTTTTTTATAAATGTAAAAAAAAGTTTTACATGTAACTGCAAAAATTATATATATGTGTGTATGTGTAAATATCAAATATAAATCTAATCAAATATAAAAATACCTATAGTCTCTGTTCCTAAGCTACATATATTCAAAGGGGAGTTAACACAAATAGGGGAAAGGTTTCCAGGAAGGGAAACCTTGGTTCTTCCATTTTACAGGGATGAGATTATCATGACTTTTCCAGTTTAAAATCTAATTGAAATAGTGGATCAGATGAGGATCTCATCAATCATGGCAACAGGGGTTCCATGATGAAAATATTAGTCTCCAATTCATTATTTCCAAGTCTGGTTTGCTGACAGAGTATATGTCAAGAAAATAGTAAAAATTGTATTTTTTGGGGGTAGGATCTCCTCTCTCATATTTTCCTTGTATAACTCAATGCAGACATTTAATGAATTCATTGATTGTCAGTTGATAACAGAGCCATAGAGGCTTATTGTATTAAGGCAATGCTTTGAAAATTGGAGAACTTTATACTGCCTGGTGTAGGAGAAAGAAAGGCATTTTTGAAGTTATGAATACCAGGGATTAAATCTTTTCCCTGATACATTTTATCTCTGTAAACATAAATACATCATATGATTTTTTTTATGCCTTAAGGATAGCTCTCTGTGTCCTTAATATGCAAGAGAGTTCTAAGTGGAGGGAATTTCTTTACATTTTTAGAATTTCTTACAATACACTTCATGGAAGGGAGTGAATGAAGAAGACAATCCTTTTAACTACTGGAGATACCAGAAATCTGTAGCTGGATGATTAGAGATTTTGGAAGCTAAAGAATTAGTAAAACTTAGTATGTTTCAGGACTTATGAATTTCTTAGCAGCAGTGAAACTATCTAGAACAAGGGAATCAAAAAAAAGATGTATTTTTCCTTTTACTTTACAGTTTCTTAAGTTAGAAGGTGCTTTTGAACTTCTTTGATATATGTTATGCATTTTATTGTAAATTCTTGCAATAGTATTTGTAACACCTTTGAAGAATGAAAAATTATGATTAATGATGTTAAAGTTAAAATGATAATTGTTAGTTATTTTTTAATACATGAAATAAAGCTTTCACCCCTAGTAGAAATAAACATTTTCTACATGTAGCAGAATTATCTCAAAATCTAGTATCTTATCACAGAAAAGGAACCAGAACAGAAATAATTTCTGTCATACCCTTTTATGGGGCAAATTCCTTAAATATTGCTATAAGATAAGCAATGAGGAAATTCAGGGTGACCTTTAAAAATTATTTCATTAAATCTAGGAAGTCATACTTGAAGAGAACCCCAAGTCTTGGTAAGTTTCATGGAAGTGAAAAAAGGGAAGCTTTGAGAGCTTACATGAAGCTTGCAGAACAGAAGGGCAGGGCTAAGGCAACTACAATAAAAAAAAGGGGGGGGCCAGGACTGTGCAAATGAGGTTGTTTGGACTGTTCAGGCAGAGTAGCATAGAGACGGATACTCTACTGTAAATTTTTGTGCATGGATATTATATAAATGAGCATTAAAATGGGGAACTTCTGGTCATTCACTTTGATACCTTGATTTCCTGATATATATAAAATCATGACTTCATTTATTCTACCACTGTAAAAATTGAAAAAAAAAGTTTTAGAAGTTTTTAGTTAAAATATTTTTGTAGTAGGACATACAATATTTTGTTTCTCTGTAATGTGGTTAGGAAAGAGATTTTCTTTATGTGCTTTTTTGTCTTTCTGACATCTAGCATTCTCTATCTTTCTCTCATCCTGACCTCTTTTTCTTTCTTTCCTCCTTTCCTTCTCTTCCTGTTCATCTCTTTGTTTTTTTCTCTGGGTTATCTCCCCTTGGACTGTCTCCCTAAACTGGATCTTCATGTTGCCTTGTCTGGAGGGAAGCACTAAAAAAAGAATTTTCCCTCTCTTTTCCCTTTCAGACTTCTCCTTGAATACTGGACAACCTCAGATCTAGCTTAGGGATATAGGAATGGGGTTGCATTAAGGAATGAAGGGCTAACAATGCATATGTGTATGAAAGATTTGAGAAATGCCTATGTGCCAATGAATTTATCTTAATATAATATCATAAATTTAGGAAAAAAGCCAGGACATGCAAGGACAGGATTTATGCTAAAATAGAAAAATAAAAATTTTCAAATGCAATCTTAATTCATTTGAACAGGTATTTATTAACTGCTTACTTTTTGCAGAATTCTGTGCTAGTCAAAGGGGGATATAAAAATGGGTAGAGATAATGATTCCTACATTCATGAATCTTACACTAGTAAATTTAGCTTGCTAACTATTTTAAAGCCTTATTTTCTTTATGAGCAAGAGTTGTGCATTTATATTGAAGGAGAGACCTCTAAAAAAAGAATATCTTAATGGAAAACTTAGTGTGAATTAAATTGGTGAGAATTAAAGATGACAATGTCACTTGTAGTAAAAGGTCAATTCTGTGGATAGATTTTCTACTTCATTTATTACAGAATAATAATGTGTGCTTAAAATCATTTCAGAAATTTAAGATGTGAGAATAATTGAAAAGTGAATGAAAGAAGTAACTCCAGAGATGCAGAATGAAACAACAATGATTTGGTCAAATCTTTAAATTTTTAAAAAGAAATAGTTTTAATTCAGAGTCACTTCCCAATGCCAGTTTCAGGACTGTGGCCTTTTATTCATTCTTTTCCTTGGACCTAGGAACTTTTTCTTCTCCTTCTTTACCAATTCCATTCCTGTCTATCTTTTAAGCCAGCAATTTAATATATATATATATATATATATATATTTAGTATTTTCCCCAGTTACATTTAAAGCATTTTTACATGTATTTTTAAATCTTTTAAGTTCCAGGTTCTCTCCCTTATCCCCACCCTCAATTAAGAAACGACATGTGAACTTATGCAAAACATTTCTATAAAAGTCATATTGTAAAAGAAAATAGATCTCCCACCCTAATGAAAAAAAAAACCCTCAAGAAAAATAAACAGAAAAAGAGAGAAAGAGAGAGAGAGAGAGAGACAGAGAGAGACAGAGAGAGAGACAGAGAGAGAAAGAGAGAGAGAGAGACAGAGAGAGAGAGGAGAGAGAGGGAGAAGGAGAGGGAGAGGGAAAGGTAGAGGTAGAGGGAGAGAATGAGAATGAGAACACAGAGGGAGAGAAGAATGCTTCAATCTGTATTCAGATAGAATCAGTTCTTTCTCTGAGTATGGATAGGATTTTTCATCATAAGTTCTTCAGAATAGTCAATCACTATATTGCTGAGAATAGCAAAAGCATTTACAATTGTTCATCTCAGAACATTGCTATTAATTTATACACAGTACATTTCGCTTTGCTTGAGTTTATGGAGAACTTTCCAGGTTTTTCTGAGAGCATCCTGCTCATTGCCCATAGAACAATAATATTCCAACACAAATACATACCAGAATTTATTGAGCCATTCCCCAATTGATGGGCATCCCCCCAATTTCCAATTTTTTTACTCTGATAAGAGAGCTGCAATAAATATTTTTATACATATAGGTCATTTTCTTTTTGAAAAAAATATCTTTTGGGATTCGTGCTTAGTAGTGGTATCATTAGATCAAAAGATATGCATGCATTTATAACCCTTTGGGCATAGATCATAGCCTTTCAACATTGGGGAATGGGATATGGGTCTTATTTTTTATAAATTTCACTCAGTTTCCTCTATGTTTAAGAAATAAACTTGGGGTAACTAGATGGTGCAGTAGATAGAGTGCTGGCCCTGAAGTCAGAAGGATCTGAGTTCAAATATGGTCTCAGACATTTAATGCTCCCTAGCTATGTGACCCTGGGCAAGTCACTTAACCTTAGTGGCCTCGGGGGGGGGGGGGGAAACATGCTTCAGAATTATTTTTATAATTACTACTGTTAAATATATTTCCCCCATTTATTTTATTCTCTCTCCTTTCACTCTGTCCCTCTTTAGAAGCATTTTGATATGGGCCACTGCCTCTTCCAATATGCCCTCTCTTTTATCACCCTCCCTCTTCCTACATTCTATTCCCCTCTTTCTTTCCTGCAGGGTAGGACAGATTTTTATACTCGTGTTGAGTGTTATTTCATCTTTCAGCCAGTTCTGATGAGAGTAAAGTTTAATCATTCTTCCTCTCCTCTCCCTCTTCTCTATTGTAAAAGCTTTTTTTTCCTTGCCTCTTTTTTTAAGGCACATAATTTACACCATTCCACTTTTCCCTTTTCCTTTCTCTCAGTGCATTTTTGTCTTACCCCTAATTTCATAATGTTTTTAGAGAAGTTATCCATTCATTTTCAACTCTCACCTGTACCCTCTTGTCTATATATACTCTTTCTAATTGCCATAATAATGAGAAAGTTCTAATGAGTTACATGTATCTTTCTTCCATGTAAACAGATAAACTTTATTAAATCCCTTATGATATCCCTTTCCTGATTACCTCCTTATGCTTCTCCTGATCCTGTATTTGAAAATCAGATTTTCTTTTCAGCCTTGTTCTTTTCATGATGAATGCTTGAAAATCCTCTGTTTATTGAATATCCACTTTTTTCTCTGAAAGATTCTACTCAGTTTTGCTGGGTAGGTAATTCTTAGTTGTAATCCTAGCTCCATTGTTCTTTGGAGTATCATATTCCAAGCCTTTAATGTAGAAGCTGATAAATTTTATGTTATTAAAATAACATATACAGTTAAAACTGTAGCTCCACTATATTTGAATTGTTTCTTTCTGAATGCTTGCAGTATTTTTTCCTTGACCTAGAAGTTCTGGAATTAGGCTATAATATTTTTGGGAGTTTTCATTTTGGAATCTCTTTCAGGAAGTGATTGGTGGATTCGTTCAATTTCTATTTTACTCTCTTGTTCTAGAATATCAGCACAATTTTCCTTGATAATTTCTTGAAAGATGATGCTGATTTTTTTTTTCATCATGACTTTCAGGTAGACTAATAATTTTAAAATTATCTCTCCTGAATCTATTTTCCAGATCAGTTGCTTTTCTGATGAGATATATCACATTTTTTTTCTATTTTTTTTTCCATTCTTTTTCTTTTTGTTGAGCAGAGGTTCTTAACCTGAGATCTGTGAATTTGTTTTATTTTAATTACTTTCATATTATATTTTAATTTCATTGACTTTCATATAATCCTTCACATTATAAATATATATATATATATTACATTTAAAACATCATTTTAAGAAAGGAAGGATATGCCACTAGACTTGCAAGAGTCTATAACACAATAAAGATTGAGTATTGTTTTAATGTTATAAAAGCTACCATCTTTATGAATTTTCTATATTACATCAGTTAAGTTTTTTCTCTTAAGAAGTTCGTATAATGCTTTAAAAATTAAATAATAAAAAATTCTCTCATCACATTTTTGTTACTCACTAAATGTGTAATAATATATATATAGGAGAAAATGTACTCAATTTTGAGTTAGTGGATGAGAATTTAAATTTTGACTCAGAAACTTGCTACCTTCATGAACATTAGCCTAATGTATTGGAGTCTTACATTTCTAAGTGTGTTAAATAATAGTGAACTTGAGAGTTACTTAGGACCTTTGATTTAGTAATTCAATTATTCCATTTCACCCATAACCAGTTGATTGTAAATTCTTTTATTTTTAGGATTTCAAGTTTGGTATTTGATTAGGGGTTTTTAATTTGTTCTTTTTCTAGCTTTTTTAGTTGCAAGCCCAATTCATTGATTTTCTCTTTCTCTATTTTATGCAAATAAGCATCTAGAGATATAAAATTTCCCCTTATTACCGCTTTGGCTGTATCCCACAAATTTTGGTATGTTGTCTCATTATTGTCATTCTCTTGGATGAAATTAGTAATTGTGTCTGTAATTTGCTGTTTCACCCATTCATTCTTTAGGATAAAATTATTTAGTTTCCAATTGCTTTTTGGTCTATTTTCTCCTGGCCTTATATTGCATGTGATTTTTATTCCGTCATGATCTGAAAAAAAATACATTTATTATTTCTGCCTTCCTGCATTTGATTTTGAGGTTTTTGTGTCCTAACACATGGTCAATTTTTGTATAAGTTCATGGACTGCTGAGAAAAAAGTAAACTCCTTTCTGTCTCCATTTAATTTCCTCCAAAGATCTATCAAACCTAACTTTTCTAACATTTTGTTTACCTCCTTAACTTCTTTCTTATTTATTTTGTGGTTTGATTTATCAAGTTCTGAGAGAGGGAGGTTGAGATCCCCCACTATTATAGTTTTGTTGTTTATTTCTTCTTGCATCTCTCTGAACTTTTCCTCTAGGAATTTCCATGCTATACCACTTGGTGCATATATGTTTAGTATTGATATTGCTTCATCATCTATGGTACCCTTTAGGAAGATATAATTTCCTTCTTTGTCTCTTTTAATTAAGTCTATCTTTGCTTTTACTTGGTCTGAGATCAGGATTGCTACCCCTGCTTTTTTTT
>JAJPUD010007912.1:83798-98369 GCA_023553655.1 Myrmecobius fasciatus | reverse complement strand
GTGTGTGTGTGTGTGTGTGTGTGTGTGTGTGTGTGTGTGTGTGTGTGCAAGCTGCTGAGGAGAGGAGGGGGGAAGGAGAGATTGGTTCTTCCCCCTCCCCCAAGGTTCATTAATGGGGAATTTCATGGGTGTGGTAATATGTGAACTCAGCTGGCTGGACTGCACCCCAGAGCCATCTGTTAGGAGGCCAAAAGTCACCCAGATTTCTCCGGGCTTCAGCTGCACTGACCTCATCATTAACTAACACCCCCAGCTCTTAAAAAAAAAAGCAGATGTCTCCCCTCAGTAAGCAAAATGTTTTCTACCAGCTTTCTCCAGGCTCTGGTCTCCCTCCCCCAAACCACGGAGGTTTTCTTCTCCCATCTTCCCCTTTTTCTTTCTTCCTCATCTCTTGTTGCTCAGAAGCTTTTGGGGTGTGTGTGTGTGTGTGTGTCTTGGGGTGGGGGGTTGTGTGGAAAGGCCTTGGGAGTCAGGAATGGAAGCCAGCTATATCTCCAGCCTGAAGTTTTAAAAAATAAAATTCTGATGAGCACAGAAAATTTGAATTTCTGGATTCTGATCCTCTAAACCATTTCCAAAGGGAAACTTTGCTCGGGAGAGTACTCTGGCCTGGCTCTCTTGAGTCACCCGGTTAATAATAAGAATAGCTCCTATTGCTTTGGTTTTAAAGTTGGGAAAGCACTGGCCTCACAAAGGCTCTGTGAGGTGCAGACAAGGAAACTGAGGCACAGGTTGGAGAAAGGGGACTTGGAGGCATCTCTCTCTCTCTCTTTCTCTCTCTCTCTCTCTCCCCCTTCTTCTCCTCCCCTCTCTTTCTCTGTCTCTGTCTAAGTCTTTCTCCTCCTTCTTTTTGTCTTCCCTCTTTCCTTCCCTCCCTCTCTCTCTGTTTCTGCTTGTCTGTCTCTCTGTCATTCTGTCTAACAGAAAGGGTGAGAAGACTAGAGTTTCAGTGCTGTGTGATTCAGGGTCAGACATTTAACTTCTCTGTAACTCACTTTCTTCACCTGTAAAATGAAAGGGTTGAATTAAATGATCTCCAAGGTCCCTTCCAGTTTGACTGGGGACATCTGAGATAATTTACTTCAGATTTCTCTCTCTCTTTTTTTCCCCTGAGTCAATTGGGATTAAGTGACTTGCCCAGGGTCACACAGCTAGGAAGGGTTAAGTGTCTGAAGCCAGATTTGAACTCAGGTCCTCCTGACTTTAGGGCTGGTGCTCTATCCACTGTGCCACCTAGCTGCCCCAGATTTCTCATTTCTTTCTTTCTTCTTTTTTTTTAATTTATTTTTTATTTGCAAAACATATGTATGGGTAATTCTTTAACATTGATCCTTACAAAGCTTTCCATTACAAATTTTTCCTCCCTGCTCCCCACCCCTCCCCTAGATGGCAGGAAATCTACTACATGTTAATTATGTCAAAATACTTGACAAGATTTCTCATTTCTTAAAGTAGGAAATTTGGACCCAGAAAAGGGAGTTCATTTGCCCTTCCCAGGCCAAGCCATGCAGTTAAATGGCGGGGCTGGGACCTTAAGCTTCCCAGACCAATCCCCAGGTTTGTGTTAGAATCGTAAAACTGGACAAAACTCAGGCAATTGGGCTGGTTTGGGACCCTTAACCTGAGCTAACCTTGGTGGGACTTCAGGAAGGCCCTACCCTTGTCAATCAAAGTATCTTGTTGCAAGACATCTCAAAGCCTTCTTCCCAAGAAGGTTGGTGCTAAAATGCAAATTAACCCTTGGAGAGAGACATTTACATAGAAGCAAAGATATAACTAGGGTAGGGCCAGAGGAGCTTTGCCTCAGGATAGAAAATTTAGAAGGCACCAGCAGGATGGTCTTCCACTCATGCCTAGCTGGATGACCACAGACTTCCCCCCTGCCCGTTCCACCATTGCCTTCACCATCACGGTTTCTTCATCTACACTTGGAACCCCATGTCAGCCAAGGCAAGTTCCATTCTCCACAATTCCAGCCATCCCAACTTATTCTATGACAAAAGCTGTGACCTACAGTGAATCATCACTGAACCTAGGAGCTGGGCCACCTACGGCAGCAGACGACAAGACTAAGGTTCAGAGAGGAAAGTGACCTGCCCATAGTGAGGCACAAAGTTCAGCTGGACCCAGGCTTGCTGACTCCAGCCCCAACCCAGTAACTCAGGTCCTTCCTGGACTGCAGGGGGAAAAGTGAGCCCTAGGTCTGAAGTGGGGAGGGTGGAGGAAGGACTGTGCAGGAAGGGAGAGCTTCCCCAGAAAGCCACATGTCCCCTCATTCACCACTCTGCCAGGCTTGGTAGTCAGGGCTGCCAGCTCTTCTCTCCACCCATCCCCATCTTTGTCTCCCCCCCCCCCATACTCCACCCTTTGGGGCAGGAATCCAGGCCTGGAGCCAGCATCATTCATTGCAAGCCAGAGACCCTCCCCATGAAGCCAAAGGGCACCCAGCTGGGCAGCTCCTGCTCTCTCTCTCTCTCTCTCTCTCTCTCTCTCTCTCTCTCTCTCTCTCCCCTCTTCTCCTCCCCTCTCTTTCTCTTCCTCTGTCTCTGTCTCTCTCTTTCTCCTCCTTTTTGTCTTCCCTCTTTCCTTCCCTCCCTCTCTCTCTGTTTCTGCTTGTCTGTCTCTCTGTCTCCCTCTCTCTCTGTCTGTTTCTATATCTGTCTGTCTCTCTGTCTTTCTGTCTCTCTCTTTGTCTCTGTCTTCCTCTGTCTCTGTGTTTGTTTCTGTCTCTTGTCTCTATCTCTCTGTGTCTGTCTCTGTCTGTCCTTGTCTGTCTCTGTCTCTCTGTGTCTATCTGTCCTTGTCCATCTATCTCTCTGTATTTCTCTCTCTGTCTCTGTCTCTCTCTTGTCTCTGTCTCTGTCTCTGTCTCTCTCTCTGTCTGTCTCTCCCTCTCTCCTTCTCTCTCTGTCTCTCTGTCTGTCTCTGTCTCTCTCTTTCTCTCCCTCTCTGCCTCTCTGTCTCTGTCTCTCTGTGTTTCTCTGTCTTTCTCTCTGTCTCTTTCTCTCTGTGTCTCTCTGTTTCTCCCTCTTTCCCTGCCCCCCCATCTCTGCTGCTTCCTGGGTGCCCTTCAGAGTTTCCTCCAGCAGCCTGAGCCAGTGGAATTTAGAGAGCTTAATGAAGCTTCTCGGCAGCCAAGCAGAGCTAATTCCCTGAAAATGAAGGGCCGCTCCCCTCCTCTTCTGTGCACAAGAGCATCCAAATCTCTGATCCTCCTCTGCCCCCTGCCTTCCAGGCCCTTACCCCCACACCTCCATCCCCCCCAAATTATCTCTGTCCAGTTTAATAACAACCCTTTATGATTCTATAGGGTTCACAATCTATAAGGCAATTCACCTGTGCTGTTTCATTGGATCATCACCACCTCCTAAGGTAATGAAGGGACTGGGTCTCTCCCCCATCCTGTAGAGGAAGGAATGGTCTCAGAGTGTGTGTGTGGGGTGTTTTGCCAGTAACTAAGTTGGGAACAGAACCCAAGGCTCAGAATCCTTCCTGGACCCCTCCAAGTCCAGTGCTCTCTCCATCACCTGATACTGCATTTCTTTTTTATTTTTTAATTAAAAAACATTTTATTAAAGCCTTTTATTTTCAAAACATATACATGGATAATTTTTCAACATTGCCCCTTGCAAAACCTTGTATTCCAAATGCCCCCCTTCCCCCCACCCCCTCCCCTAGACGGCAAGTAATCCAACATATGTTAAACATGTGCAATTCTTCTATCCGTATTTCCACAATGATCATCACACTGCTTTTCTTACAGCTGGACCAGCCTAATCTCACACTACCCTCATTCACTCATACATACACCCACGTGTTCATACATGTACAAATACACACATGCAGAATCACAAATGTCAGGGCTGGGAAGGTCCCTTACATTTAGTCTGATACAACTGAGGGAAGGAAGGAAAATCCATCAATGAAGTTCCCAGAGCTAATAAGTGGCAGGTCTGGCACTGAAGCTGGCCCTTGCATTTCAATTCCAGGTTCATGGACACACAGGCCCATTATGGGAATAGACATTTATGAGCAGACTGTGATGCATGATGAGGCAGTCAGGATAGAGCACTTGACCCTCAGGCCAGAAGACTTGAATTCAAATCCTCAGACATTTAGGACTATGTGGGCTTGTTACTTAATCTCTGCCTCAGTTTCCTCAACTGTAAAATAGGGATAATAATAGCACCAATCACCCAGGGTTGTTGTGGGAATCAAAAGAGATAATAATTTTTTTTTTTTTTTTTGCTTTTTGCTGAGGCAATTGGGGTTAAGTGACTTGCCCAGGGTCACACAGCTAGGAAATGTCTGAGACCAGATTTGAACTCAGGTCCTCCTGACTTCAGGGCTGGTGCTATAGCCATTGCACCACCTAGCTGCCCCAAGAGATAATAATTTTAAAGCATAAAGTAGTGTCCAGCACATAGAAGATATTAGTTATCTATTACATTTATGATTATGGGTTTATTCTATCTTTAAGCCTGTCTCCCCCTTTCTACCCCTGCCCCGTCTACCCATGCAAGTACACAAAACTGGGAGAGAACATCTTCCCCAGGCCTAACTTCTTAAACATTTCTCCATCCCCAAACCAAATCTCAGACCCTCCTAGAGGCTTTTCCCCTCAGCCTCCTCTCTCTTCTACCAGACCATGATCATAAATTTATAGAAAGAAGAAAAAACTTCTTCCCTTCCCCCCAAAAAAGTCTAGAGAATAAAAGGGGGAACCAGAAAGCTAGCCTGGGGAGTCTCTGGGTCCAAGGCTTCTTAGCTTTTTGTATGTCCTGCATCCTGGACAGCAGCCTGGTCAAGCTTAGGATCATGTTTTCAAATGCATAAAACAAAATACAGAGAATAACAAAGGAAATTGATTATATTGAATAGTTATCAAAATATATCACAAAAAGCACAATTCAAATTCACTGATCCAGGGTTAAGATTTTACTTCAGAGGTAAATTGATATAATTCATCAACAAGCACTGACTGATATCTTCCATGTACCAGGAATCCTGATGAGAGTTCGGGACACAAAGTTTAAAAAAAAAATCCCTGCCCTCAAGGAGTTTATATTCCAGTGGGGGAAAAATACATGCCAATTTTTGCTTCTACCCTGGGGAGCTCTCTTCTGATTGATGAATCTGTGACCAGGCTACATCTCACCAGGGTGTCTGGGTCCACAGTCATTTCACTCCTGACTCCACTTCTCCCTCTCCAGATTTCTCCATATCTTTGCCAAAACCTTGCTCCTAGGTCCTATACCCTTCTATTTCCTGTCTTTTCCTATTAGAATGTAAGCTCAAAGAAAGTGCAAACTATCTTTTTTGCTTGCATTTGTATTCCTATACACCCAACATAATACAAAAAAGCTTAGTATAGCTTAACACATTATAATATTTAATAAATGTTCTATCTATTGCATCTATCCATCTATTCATCCAGTCATGTACCTATCTATCTCTTATCCATCCACCCATCTATCCATCTGTCTATCTAACATATCCATCCATCCATCTATATCTCAAAACATTATATAAATGTCAGTTGTCATTATTATGATATGGGAATCATGAGGTTTCATAGGTTTCTAGAACCCAGAAGTGGAAGGGACCTTAAAGACCATTTAGTCTAAGCTCATTTTACAGATGAGAAAACCGAGTTTCTGAAAAGGGAAGTTGCTTTTCTAAGGTGACCTAGCTAGAAAGTTATATGAGCTGAGCTAAAAATCATTGGCTTGCTTTCACTTGACTGCTGAGTTGCAGTGGGGTCTGAGAGTCTGTGAGGGGAAAAGAGATCTGGGATCATCAGGTTTCCTGGCATGGACCTGGCTTGGGAGTTGCTACAAATGGGCCCAATTCCTTGGGGCAGGTCCAGTAGATGTTCTGGATAGGAAAACTCCATGCTGTTACAGATGAGAAAGGGCTGCTCTTAGTAGGAATCTTTAGCACTGATGTCTACATCATTACAACTGGGAGCCTCTACCCATCAACACGTTCTTGGGACGGCAGCTCATAGTACAACTTCCCATAACAGCTGACAACACATCCTTTGCCCTGAGTCAGTTCATGAGAAGTCACATACCTACTCCTATCTAACAAAATCAATGAGGATCACAAAACCATGTTTCCAATTTTCCAATAATAATAATTATAATAATTGCATAGTCCAGCAATACTATAACTTGTTCAGTCTGTGCTCACAGATAATGAGCTGGGACCAGAATTAATTCTAGGAGGAAGAAAGCAGGATGCAATCAAGGATCTCAAGCCTATCCTCTTAATTACAGCATTATCCTGGTGATATAATCTCCATAGATTAGGAATCATGGAAAGCCATGAAATTAAGAAGAATCAATATCCTCGGGTGACCCAAAAGATAATGGAAGATACCTTCTGGGTATAACACTGCAGCTTATTTCCTGTGATGACCTGAACAGGAGAAAGAGAGGAAAGGGCTTTTATCAAAGACTTGTTGGATGGAAGAAGAAGTGAACCATTTCTTGAGCAAGAGTGAGAGATAACAAGTGAATGGCCTTGGTGTTGAATGTCATACCAACAGCTACTCAATATGAACTGGATCAGATCAAGGTCCCTATCATGTTGGGAAGCCTTGGGATATGTTTTTTACCTGACTGATTGATAATGAGATCAATGACCCATCTAACTATTCAAATACTTAGTGTGGCGAATAGAGCATGGGAGGTGGATTCAGGAAGATAGTTCAAATCTGGCCTCACACACCTACTAGTTGTATGATCCTGGCAAAGTTGCTTAACTGTCTGCCTCACTTTCCTCATCTGTAAAACGGGGGATAATAATAGCACCTACATTTAAGGGCTGTTGATAAAATGAGATGAAATTTGTAAACCTTTACACACTACCTAAATAAATTCTATTCTTAATTATTATTATTCCTTTTCCCTAAACAAATTTCTAAGGCTAAATGTGGCAGAGAGGGTGAGCTGATAGAGGATTTCCCTATTCTGTTGAAATCACAAGTCCCTAGTTTGTCTATGGCTACAAACTGCTTCATATAGATGGCGTTTTTTATCCTCACAATGTAAGGCATGTGTAAGAATCATTAATATTTGAAAAACACGAGATATTAATGACACACACAGCCAAGTCAATGGTAGAACCAAAGTTGGCATTCAGATCACTGACCTCCCAAATCCAATGGCTTTTTTTGTTGTTGTAGCTTTCTGATTTCTGAGAGAAGATACTCCATTAAACATTTCCCCTTCGAGGAATTTACAAATTCTTTCAGCTACCTAGGATCCAGATCTGATCTGCAAAAGCACATCATGAAAAACAATAGGGGAAAATACATTGGATAAAATTGAATAAAAACATTGGAAAAATAGGGGAAAAGTGGTGAAATTTCCATTTCTGGAAAATTTAAAGTTCATTTGCCTTATCTTTGAAGACTGGTAACAGAAGCTGGGTTGGACATTTGGGCCTTCGTCCAAAGGTAGAAAAGGAACACAAATCTAGCCTGCCTGTATCCAGAGTAGTTTCTTGCCTTTTCCCAACTAGTTGGTGCACTGGGGACCATTCCAGCAGAAAGAACCCTGAATGTGAATTGGAAAACCTTGAGTCTAATTCTAGCCTTACTCCTTGACAGTCTGTGTGATGTTGGACAAGTCATCTCTAAATCTTCCCGAAAGAGAATTCCATTGTGCCATCCTAATCAGAGAGAATGAATCCAATGACTTTGACTCTTAATCTCAGCTCCAATCCATCTGTTTCCATCACTTGAGAATGGGGTTCCTGATGGCCTTACCCCTACTACACTGGACTTTGGGGGCATCTGGGGAGGAGGGTGTACCACGGAGTATCTAATGACAATGTATTTTGGACTCATTATAATTCACTCTGCGTGATTTAGGGCCTAATCTTTGTGAAACTCCAAAGTGCTTTATTAATAGCACATTAGCAGACAATTCATGCATTTTGATGAAAAATCGTTGGGTGTTATTTCATAGGGAAAGAGGCTGAGGGGAGAATGTTGGGGAGGCGGTGGGGGGAGGAAGTAAGGAAGAAGAGGGAGGGGGCCTTTAATTCTGTTCCCAGCAGCTGCCAAGTCGGCTTCACCTCCACTATGCCATGGCATCAAGGAAATACAGAAGCCCTTCTGACAACTGCCGCCATTCATTAATCTTGATGAGTTTTCTGCTGAATATTCTTCCACGGGCTTTCAAACTGTTCACTAATTGCAATTAATCACTTACCGAAACAGATGTCAGGAACAATGGAATTTGGAAGTCTGGAGGCTTGATAAAGCTGTCAGAGGAGAGTACTTGGGTGGCTACTGATGCCAACAGTCACTCGAAACACCTTCTCCTTTCCACTGGATCAGGGAACCAGCCTGACCTCACTCCTGTCCCCTGATAGCATCTGTCAAACCCCACTTTGCTTGCTGGGGCAGGATGGCAGGGAAAATGCAGAGAGAAATGTAGTTATCTCTGCAAGACTGGGAAATCCTATGCTTGCATCCAAGAGGCAGAACAGAAGGGGGAAGAGAGACGGCATCGGGAGCAACATCTCAGCCTTCACCTACTAGGGAGCAGCCCAATATAAGGAAAATGGTTTGGGAGTCAAGGAACCTGGCCTTGAATCATTTCCTCCCGTCTCCCATTGTGTGTGGCCTTGGAGAAGTAATTTATTTAGATTTTCATATCCTGATCTCTAGTCACGGTGGCCTCTTCCTGATTAGATTCCTAGGCAGACTGTCTATGGTCCATACTATTTATTTATCATTTAGCAGATACTATTCTTTTCTTCTTCTTCTTTTTTTTACTTTGAATACAAATCCTTTATTATATAAATGAGGAAACTGAGACCCAGTTTATTCTATAACACAAGTTATAAAGAACAAAGCATAGAGAAATTTTGCAAAGATTTTCACTAGATCCTCTATACCACATATATATATATATGCACATATACATATATATATAGTGATAATTGGTGACTTGAATGTAAAAGTAAAGGGCATAGGGAGAATGGTAAAAAGTATATTTAAAAAAACATAGTTTTGAAATAAATTTGCCTTTGTAAGCAAGGGCTTACAGTGTACTTAGAAGTCTTTTGATTCTGAATATATATGTGTGTGTATATTGAAAAAAAACATAGTTTTGAAATAAATTTGCTTTTGTAAGCAAGGGCTTACAGTCTACTTAGAAGTCTCTTGATTCTGATTATATATACACATATATATATGAATAATCTAAAAATATAGTATATACTCTCTGTGCTACTATGTCAATGGGATGTAACCTACTATCCTGAGAGCCAGGAGACCCTTTTATATTTGACCACTGACTCATTGCATCATCCTAAGAAAGTCATTTCTCTCTGGACAGTGAGGGGATAGAGAGGGTTGTACTATAGAACTGATTTCTGAGGCTTTCCAGCTCTGACATTCTGTGACTGCCACTAACACTGCGTATCTTCCATCTCTACAACTAGAATATAAAATCTTTCAAGGGGGGTATGTTTCATACCTATTTTTATCTCTCAAATGCCTAGCATGCAGGAGACACTCCCTATATATTTGTTGAATAAATGAATGACATATTCTAAAATCTTTTTAATAGCCTCAGAGTTACAAACAGATTGGACATGCTCCTTCTATCCCACATGCCAGGCCCATCAAGGGCCCCATCTGGACACAATGAAATGCTCTTTTGTTATCCTGTTCAGTTTTTTTTTCTTATGGGGTTTACTTATAGCTAGCAAAAACTGGCAATTCATTGCCAGCTCAGGCTGTGTTCTAGACCTCTCTGGTCAATTTTTTGCATGTGGTATGTATTGTATTTCATCTTTGGTGGATGTAACAAGAAGTAGCCTTGGTCAGTCGTCCTTTGATGATTAACATTAAAAGAGGAATAAAAAAAAAGTAGACATAATGTTGTCAAAGGCGGTTGTCCAGAGAAGAGTTCAAATGGAAGTGAGGTTTACTATAAATAACAATCAGTCCAAGGAAGAATCCAAATGGAAGCCAGGTTCTCCATAAATAACAATAGGTAGTATTTATATACCATCTTGAAGTTTACAAAACATTTTACATAGGCTATATCATTTGGTCTAGCACAATACTACCTAAATATTCCTTTTTGCAGATAACATTGTCATGTAACATTATCAGAGGCTCCCCTACCCCACTTCCTCCCTCTTTTCCCCTCCACAAATGAGATCTATAGCTTTGCATGGAGCTTAAACTGGCGATGCAAATATTAAAAACCAAGTGGATGACGAATACTTATGCTGCTATGCAATTGAAACAGACTGTTTATTGTTAGTCTATTTTGAACAGATACTGAAGTTAAATAATGGACTTGGGTCCAAGACTGGATAGGGAAAAGAGAGCAAGTTGGATTGTAATTGAGAAATTGTTCAGTGCTTTTAATGACTGCAAGTTTTTTTCCTCAAAAAAAATCTTTAAAAACCCAAACTTCTTCCAATGATGTCATTTGAGTGTGAAGCATGGGATATTGTCTACTCTGAAGACCACAAATTGTGAGTCCTCCAAAGGGCAATGGACATAAGTAGATTGTAATATAGTTATCCCTTCTAAATTGTGAGTGGTAGGAGCTCAACACTTCCACAATCTGAAAACTCCTCATAACATTTTTTTGGCCCTCCCTTCATACCTGAGAAGTCTCATTTTTTTTTCTTTAATGGGATGTTTATTGTAAAATTTGGATTAAGTATTTAGTCATCAGCTCTGTGTTGTCTGCTGGCCTTTATATGTTGTCTGAAGCTTCCGCAAAACTCCCCGGAAGTCCTATTTAATTTCTTATGTTGATCTATGATATATTAAAACTATGACAAGGAAAGTTACAATGTGGAAAGGATAACTCTAAAACCAATAATGAATTGCTCTAAAAGAAAGGCATAAAAATATAATCAAAGAATAAGGAACCAGAAAACAATAGGAGCCAGTCACTTAGAATGCAAAGGATAACAGTTGGATACTATACATGCTACAGTAATACCCAAGTAATGAGGAGAGGTATAGAGAAAGGAATCCTGCATGATTGGTGGGTGGCCCTTCTGTGTAAGATTTAGGGGAAGAATTGAACAATCATTTCACAAGAAGAGCCATGAGAATGTAACACTGGAGGGGGTGTCCACATCACTGAGATGACATTCACTGAAGCCATATGTCACATGTCATTGTTAAAGACAAATTACCTTGCATAATTTATGTAAATCACATGTATAATATTTTACCTACGTGAGATAAAGTATGCTTGCTATACATGGATGCATCTTATAGCCCATAGATTTAAAATTGGAAGGGAATTCAGAGGGCATTTAGTCCAAGTTCCTCATTTTATAGAAGAAGAAACAAGTGTAGTGAGGGGAAAGGATTTTCCCAACAATACAATAGGTTACATAGAAAATACAGAATCTGCATTGGAACCCAGGCTCTGCTTTTCCAAACAAGTTAACCCCTTCCATTATACCATACTGTCTCTTTCGCAGAAATTTCTTTGCCCCAAATGGAAATGGTGAATTTTGTGGATTTTTTTTCCTTTACAGATACAAAGAACTTTCGATCTTACTCTGAATAGTAAACACTTCTAGTAACTGGATCCCTCTACCTTTTTTTTCCCCTCAGGGGTTCCTCCCCACTCAGGTACTGACAGGTGACTCAGAAGGCTGAAGAACACTATCAAGGCTTGGTAACATTCCCAGGAAAATTCAGACGCCCTGACCTGTCCAACAGGTTCTCTTCTCAAAGAATTCCTTTGGGGAGAGTCAATGCAGTCTCACCCACTCATCCACTCTCATCTGGAAGAAGCTCACAAGACTGACAATCGGAAGGAACTTTGCTGCTGCTCTTTAGGAGCAATTTTCAATCCCATCTGACTCTTCATGACAGCATTTGGGGTTGTTGTGGCAGAGCTACTAGAGTGATTTTCTATTTCTTTCTCCAGCTCCCTTTACAGAAGAGGAAACTGAGATAAAACAGAGATAGGTGATTTGCCCAGGATCACACAGTTTGTAAGTATCTGAAAGGAACTTCTGAGCTCACCTAAGTCCAACCTTGTTATATAGAAGATCCCCAGAGAAGTTAAAGGGATTTGTCTTTCTTATGTTTAAAAAATATTTTTTCAACGATCAAGCATTTATTTTCTTTCCTTATCATCTTCTAAGGAGAGAGAGATAAAGAAAATTCTTGTAACAAATATTCCTAGTTGAGCAAAACAAGTCACCACATTGACCAGTGGCCAAAAATGTATGTCTCATTCTGCACCCTGAGTCTATAACTTCTCTGTTAAGAAATGGGTAACATGGCTCATCATTGGCCTCTTGGAATGGTGGCTGGTCACTGAGAGAGTTGGGGTGGAGCCTTCCAGGCTCCTATTAGCCTGATCAGTCACAGTAGGACACACTGTAACTGAACTCCAACTTGAGTTTGGAGTTCCTCTTGAAGAGAACAAAGGAACACAACCAACCAGATTTTCAAAGCTGTTGATTTTTACAAGGTTCTTCCTATACAATCTGTTGTAATTTTACTCACAGGAAATGACTTATTCGAGAAAGTCAATAATAGAGCTGGGACTAGAATCCAAGTCTTGTGACTTCAGACTTAAGGGATTTTTTCATCACACTACATTGAAATTGCTTCTCACTATTCTGAGCTGCTTATAATTAATAAGATACTTCTAGAAGATCAATGGATCTTTCTCACTTAAAACAAACAAACAAACAAACAAACTTCTGCTGAGACACAGGAAGGAGATTGAATGTTCCTGATTTGGCCCTCAGCATGATAAGATTGATTCTATGACTTGATTTCTAATATCATTGACCTGACCTATTCCCACCAGGGCTCTGGATTTTAAGGAACAAACATTACACTAGATGAGGAGTGGGGAACGGGTCAGGATGCTTGGGTTCCATCCTCAGCTCAACCATTAACTGTGAGGATTCTGAGCAGTTGACTTAATCTCTCCGGCTCTCAATCTGCCCTTTTGTAGAATGGGACTAGAAATGTCGTCTCTGCACTATCTACCTCACAGGGTTTGTTTTATTTTGTTATTGTTGCTGTGATGATGAAATCATAATTAGCTCCAGGCTGCCCTGGGTTCCTCCCAAAGTAGAGGTACTCCCAATGTTGAAACGCCATTAAAGTCTGCAAGCATTTATTAAGCACCTATATATGGCAGACACTTGTACTATGAACTGGCCAAAATAAACAAATAAATTTTAAAAAATCCAATCCTGCCCTCAAGAACCTTATATTTTAAAGAGGAAAACAACTGGAAAACAACTGTACATGTACTCACAGAGGGATAATTACTGAAATAAACAGGGCAGCCACCGACAAATTATTCTCTTTTTAAGAGTTACCAGTGGGACCCTGAGAAATTAAATAATTGGCTTATGGTCACCCACCCAGTATGGGTCAGAAACCACATTTATTTATTTTTTTCCTTTTTGCTGAGGCAATTGAGGTTAAATGACTTGCCCAGGGTCACACAGCTAAGAAGTGTTAAGTGTCTGAGACCAGATTTGAAGTCAGGTGCTCCTGACTTCAAGGCTGGTGCTCTATCTGTTGCACTACCTAGTTGCCTCCAGAAACCAGATTTAAATCTAAATGTTCCTGCCTCCAATGTCAGCCCCTTTATCCACTACTTTAAGCTGCTTCTCATCTGGTTAGTGTGAAAATGAAAGGAAATCATGGATGTGACATATTTATAAAACCATGTGGGAGATCTGGGGTGGCAGCGGGCACTTGGGAGGCAGGTCTCAGGTGGGCCCTTTCTTGGCTATTTCAGGGACTACTCCTGGGCATCTCGATTTCCACATCCATAAAATGAAGGGAGCCCAAGCCTCCTTCCAGGTCTAAGTATCTCCAAGCAGGCTCAATTCCTCAAATGCTCTTGGTCAAGTATTGCCAGGGAGCAGCTGACTCCAGAAGACAAACCTCTCTGAGACTGGAAAATCCAGTTATCCAAGTTTGCCCTCCAGCAAGTGTGTAGCCCAGTCATTCACCTGACAGCTACCAAGGCTGAACAGAGCACTCTCATCTCCCAGACATCTTGATGACTTCTATTGATTCAGAAACCCACATGTCCCCGGGCACCAGACCCGGGCAAGTGCTAGGGTGTAAAGCAAACTGGCTGACAGTGAGGGAGGGGACTTAGCCATTTGTCTCCTGGATCCACTCTTCCTCCCTCATCTTCTGCATCTTGGGTCTCCTCTATAGGGCTATGCTCCCCCTAAAGAACAAAGTCATTGTGCTTGCGGAATAGCCTGTCCTTATGTGGGTCAAGGTCTTTGCATCTTCCCCTCATCTCGATTGGGAGCCATTTAAAATGCATTCATCACAAAAGACTGGGTACATCTGTTCACCCCAAAATGACCTTTCCCATCTCTGAATTTATATATCACTTGGATCTGATGCTAGTCCTTCCTTCCCTCCCTCCCTAACTTATTTTCTTCCTTTCTCTTTCTTCTTCCTTCCTTCCCTCCCTCTTTCTCCTCTCCCTCTTTCTTCCTTTCTTTCTTTCTTCCTTCCTTCCTTCCTTCCTTCCTTCCTTCCTTCCTTCCTTCCTT
>JAJPUD010007912.1:61551-77215 GCA_023553655.1 Myrmecobius fasciatus | reverse complement strand
AAGGAAAAGAACAAGGAGGAAAGGATGGAAGGAGAGAGAAGAGGAGGGTAGAAGAAGGAAGTGGGGGAGGAGAGGTGTGAGGGAAAAGGAAGAAAAGGGGAAAGGAGAAATGGGAGGAAGGAGGGGGAAAGGCAAGTGTAGAGGAGAGAGAAGAGATGAACAAAATAAGGAAAATGTAGAGGGAAAGAGGAAAGAATGAAGTAGGGAGTAGTAGAAGAAATGGAGCATCCTATCCAGATATCCTATCTTAGTGGCTGTGGGAGCTTAGAGCGCTTCTACTACCAAGCTGCCAGGCCTGATACCCCGCAAATCCCAGGTAGGAAGGGAGGAGAGAAGCTTCCCCACCACGAGCAGGTAAGAGGCTCAAGGCAGATGTTCACCAGCTGTAGCAACAACCCTGCTTCTGAAGCAGCTGTGGCGCAGAGACAAGGGCCCGCGGGTCCCCGAAGCCAAGCGGGGCTCCCCTCCTGGCTAGCTGGCCACGTCCTACCCACTCGGAGCTGTGGCACCTTCCAGACGTCCCTCTCCCTCCACCCCCGCAAACGTGTCCCCGGCTCCCTCCCGGAGGATGAAAGTCTCCCTCCAGCTGCCTGCCGATGGAAGGGAGGAAATGGCTTTGCCATCAACCGGGGACGCACTGACACATGTTAAAATAAATATTCTGCAAATATGATGTTCCATATGTATGACTTCGTGGGGTGATGATTTTTCTACTGATCACTAGAAGTGACAGCTGTGTGAAGTGCACTCGAAACAAAGGCTCCGCCGCCTCCTCCACGGCGTCGCGCCGAGACCAGAGGGTGACACGGAGGCGGAGCATCTGGTGCCTCGGGACGCGCGGGGAGCGCAGGGGCTGGTGCGCGCCGCAAAGGCGCATCAGGGATTCCGAAGGAGACGCGGAGCAGGTGTTCGCGAGCAGCCGGGCCCTCATAATTACTTCGAGGTGGTTTTCAAGTATTTAAGGAGGACCCCTGGAGGGGATGTGATGGGACTCCACCACCCCACCCCCACCCCCTCCTCCGCTGGCTGAAGGAAAAATGACCCCTGCCATGTATGGGGGCCAGGACTAAGACCGATTGGAAAGGGCTGGAGGGGTTTAGGAGAGCTTGGGAGGAAAGTTACCTGCCCCTCGGTTCCCTTGCTACCCGATGCCCCTAGGTCACTTCTCCATGAACCTCAGTTTCCTCATATGTAAAACAGGGAATTTGGATTAGATCAGAGGCGCCAACATCAGATTGCCATCAGAGGCGACTCTCCCCTTCCCAGCGCCTACTAAAATATAATTGAGAAGTATCTGGTAAAATAAATTAAAAATGAAATAAAATGTAGGTAATGCTAATTTGTGGTTTTCTAAGCCAATTTACTGCACAGGAAACTTTATGTAGTTTTATTTGTTTGACACCAAGAGACCAGATGACCTTTCTTTTTCCATATCTATCTATGATCCTAGATGATGAATCTTACTACCCCCTTTTCACAGGTAAAATGAGTGTCTTTCCTGTGTGATTCAAACAAATACTACTTTGTCCTCCCTGACGTACCTCAGAGTTGGGTTTTAAAGCTTAAAGCTGAAAAGAAAAGATCTATTTAACATATATTTCTATCAGATTTAACATATATTGGACTACTTGCCATCTTAAAACTTAAAGCTGAAAAGGAAAGATCTATTTCACATATATTTTTATCATGGTTAACATATATTGGACTACTTGCCATCTAGGGGAGGGAGGGAGGGAAGGGGGGAAATTGAAACACACAGTTTTGCAAAGGTTAATGTTGAAGAATTATCCATGCATATGTTTTGAAAAATAAAAAGTTTTAATAAAAATTTTTTTTAAGAAAAGGAAAGATCCATGAAGAGAGGGATTGTATTTTAGACAAATTTGAATCTCTCCAGAGTCTAGCCCAGTATTCTCATTTACAGATAAAGGAACAGGTACTAAGCAGCAGACTCAGGATATAGACCTAAGACCTCTGACACACAAGTCAGTGGCTCAACAAGTGTTAACTAAATGAATGAATAAAAGATGTTAAATGAGGACAGAAATCTGTTGCTGGGTAGATAAAGTCGCATGTTTTTCCACTTCCTCCAGAAAAGACTGACTCTGGACTTGGGGGGATGACCCAAATAACCCACTAAATCAATGGAAAACTCAGGACATTAAAGGATAACAACAATATTTATATAGTTCTTATTATGCATTAGGCACTGTGCTAAGGGCTTTATAGTTATGTTTCATTTGACCCTCAAAACAAGCTTGAGAAGTAGGTACTATTATTATCTCCATTTTACAGATGAGGAAACTGAGGCAAACAGAGACTAAGTGACCAGCCCAAGATCACACTGCTAGTACCTGAGGAAAGATTTGAAATCAAGTGTCCTTGCTTCCAGGTCATGTTTTCCATATAAGGCTAAATATAGTTACAAAGTTTATATATATATATATATAAAGTTATAAAGATGTTTAAAATTCATATTAATACTCAAATCTAATTCCTCATCTTACAGAAGAGGGACTAGGCCCCTTAGCTATGAAACACCAGAACCAAGTATCTTGGCTCCTAAAGCCAAATATAATGCTTGGTCTTGTAGTATTCAAGGAGGCTGCCCTGAGAGGGTCCAGATGTTTAGTTAGGAAGGAGGTCGAAGGAGATGAAGGGGAAGGGTGGGATTCTAAAGCAGCAGATCCAAGCATCGGTGGCATCAGTAATACTCACAGGTGGTTGTGGGGTTTTTCCACAATGCTCTCCTTCTCATCCTGTCTGATAGAGAGATGTAGTGGAGGACAGAAGATAAGGGAAAAGAGAGACTTGTTTAGCTGAACTGAGAAAGCTGTCCCTACCACAAATTTTCCTTCCAAATGGCCCCAAACATGCTTTATCTTTACTTCTACTTAAAGCACTCCACACATATTATCTTACTGGATCCTTGCAACAATCTTGGGAGGAGAGTGCTATTATTGTTCCCATTTTACATATGGGAAAATTGAGGTAGGCAGTGATGAAATGATCTGCCCAGAGTTACAGAACTGGTAAATGACTGAGGCAGAATTCAAGCTCAGATCTTCTTGACAGCTCTCTTTAGTTTGCTACCTAACTACTCTTCTGATCTGGGATTTTTTCTGTTAGATTGAAATTGTTCTCACTGACAGTCTCTTTTTTCGTGTTGACTTTACCCATTCGATTGTAAGTTCTTGAGAGCAGAGCCTATCTTTTTTTTTTTAATTTGTATTTGTAACTCCCTTGCTTAGCACAGTGTCTGGAACATAGTAAGTGCTTAATAAATACTTATTGACTAATTACTATTGACTCTGAATTCCTGGGACTTAGCTACTAAGTCATAAATAGGTCATACTTGATTTGGTAGGAAGGAGTTTTCATCCTGCTAAATTTGCAGATCTTTGGAGTCTGTACCATATGTGCCTGGGTAGGCTGTAAGCTCCACGAAGGTAGGGACTGTGTTCTTTTTCATTTTTTTATCCCAAGCACATGCAGTGCCCAGCGCATAGTATGTACTTCATAAATGCTTACTAAATGAACAATTGAACATAGTAGGTACCTAATAAATGTTTGCTGAAATAAATTACATGTCTGTTTTCCTGTAACCTACTCTGCACTTGGTCACCTCATGCTGTTTGCTGAGTTCCCAAACAAATAGCACCTGAATGACCCTGTACAGCCTGGGAGCAACAGACCCTGGCCCTGGGAGCAATTGTGTTTATAGCTACTATTTCAAATCTAGGCAAGTTCAATATTTGTACTGGGGTTTGTGAAATTGGCTTCTGAGATAACACAGTCCCACATAGTTGGGCTGCCCTACCTTCCTGCCAGGAGCAGGTCAGACCTGGTTAATGAGCAGCTAACCTGAACATTTTAAAACTAGGGAGAGACTAGACCCCTGACGCAGGATATTTAAGCAGGAGGAAACTTGAGAATATCCAGTGCCAGGCCCATTTTACAGAAAAGGAAACTGAGGCAAACATAGGAAAAGGACTTGCTTAAGATCATACAGATAATTAGTGCCAGGTACAGGAGCTCAGGAAGGTGTGTTTGTGTCTGGATAGAATGACATCGGTACAAGCTTAAGGACCTGGGAAGATTCTACCTATCTTTAAACAAGAACCATCTTTAGCACAGTAGAAGCTAATCATTTTTTCTTCACATCCCTTTCCTCAAAAGGGCAGCCTCCATAAACTCCCTTGATGACCTGTGGGCACACTCTGTGTAAACATAAATGAACGGCTAGAATTCAGCAGACCTGGAAGTACTGAGCAAGGTCTTTGAACTGGGGGTCAATAATACATTGATAATGGTTATTCCACTATAATTGGTCGCCTTAGCAATCCTCTATTTTATTTTAGATATTTAGAAACATGATTCTGAGAAGAGGTCCATGGGCTTCCTAAGACAGACCAAAGATCTAGGACACACACACACACAAAAGGTTAAGAACTCCATATGGAGCCGTAGCAAGCAGACTTGGGGTTAATTCTCTGCTACTTAATACTATCCGTGTAAGGATGGCCAAGTCCTTTCCCATCTCTGAGTCTCGGTTTTCCCCTTCTCAACCTTTGAGATTATTTTTCAGATGAATCCCAGAAAGAGGAAGTAACTGTCTGAGTCTCAGTTTCCTTATCTGTCATTTGACAGATTTCAGAGGGTTCATGAACTTCAGTGGGAAAAAGTTGCTATCTTTATTTTTGCTAACCTCTAACTGAAATTAAGCACTTCTATCAGTTACAAATTTTGAAAAAAAATATCCTGAGAAAGGGTTTTTGAGCTTCCCCAGATGGCAAAGGGATTCTGGAACTGGATGAGCTTGAAGGTCCATCCAGCTCCAAATGTATGATTCTAATCTGCCCCAGCTAATGAAGGTCAAGGCTAGGACCTGAACTCAGATCCTCTGACCTTCATTTGTTAGCTATGTGACCTGAGCAGTCTCACCAGGGCCAGCTTCACCGGCATTGAGATTCTCTCCAGGAGGAGAGGAAGGGGCTTTCCAATCTCACCAATCTTACCTGGATACAGCTCCTATCTCCCTTCCTTCATGTCCCTCTTTTGAGGTTTGCCATTGGTTCCTGCCTGCAGTCTCTTAGTGTCAAGCTACAGGAGCTGCCTTCATCCACAGAAAAGATACTGACAGTTACCCCCAGCAAAAATCATCTTTTATTCATATGGATGAATGTAAACTATATTGCCTCTGAAGCAACAGTCCTGAATCCATTCCAAGCTATTCTGACTTCCAGCCGCACACTGGCAAGGGAAGAGACCAAAGGAGGGGTTTCCCAGAGTCCTCCAAAGCTTCCAGAAAATCCAGATCAATTGAATAAATGCTAATTAAGCCTCGACAATGGGCAAGGGCTTGTGTGTTCAGCAAAAGGGAGCTGAAGATGTGCAATGTAAAATGAGAAGCTACCTTCTCCAGTCTAGTGGTCTGTCTTCTAATACCCAAAACTCTTACAGAACTAAGGCCTATCACTCATTTTGCATTTATGACAAACTACCCTACAAACTAACTTTAATAATAAGTATTAATAGTGCAGTCATATCTCTCCAGCAGAGGCTGCTGGATAGGGTTTGGGAAAGGTGCTTGATTGAAGAGTGATAAAGAGCTGAGTTCAAATGTAACTTCAGAGACTTATCTGTTAACCCTTGTCTGCCTCAGTTTCCTCAACCGTACAATGAAAATGATTATAGCACCTAGCTCCCTGTTGCTTCGGGGATGAAATGAAATAATACTTACTAAGCATTTAGCATAATAACAAGTGCTTAATAAATACTTGTTTCCTCCCAACTAGATTCTGAGTTTCTTAAAGACAGGGACAGCATCATATTTTAATTTTATTTTACTTTCTAGCAATTAACACACTTTCATTTTTTTTTCCTTTCTATCTCCTCCTCTCCACTGAAAAATAAAGGGAAAGACAAACGCGTCATAACAAATACACATCGTCAGGAGATGGTGTCTTAGAGCCCAAACAGGGACACACACACAGAGACACAAGATCATCCCACCTGAGTTTGAGGGCCTTCCGGAGATGGCTTACTCTCCCCACCTTTGCACAGCTCCCATTATGGAAGGGGTGGGTAGGATCAGGAAGACCTGATTCAAATACAGCCTCAGATACTTAGTAGCTGTGACTTTAGTATCTATGTGACTTAGTATCTAAGTCATTTAACTGTATTTGCTCAGTTTCCTCATCTGTCAACAGTTGGAGAAGAAAATGGCAAACCACTAATATCTTTACCAAGAAAACCCCATTTAGGGTCATGAGGAGTCAGACAAACTGAAATGACTCAACAACAATAACAACATTATGAGGAAGATTTTTTTTTTTTTGCCTCTGAAATCTGAAAATCTGCTGCCCCCTGAATCTCTCCCTGGTGCTTCTGCTTCTGCCCTCTGTCTGAGGTTGAAGAGAACAAGTTTAAAATGATGGAGTGATGGCTACCCTAGGGTAGCTGTGAATTTATGTCTTGATCTCCCAGCTTTGGAGGTCAAGTCCCCTTTCCCCTGCCTTGAGTGAAGCGGAGCTTGGCCGGAGGCCAGAATGGAAATATTTTCCTGGTGACCTGCCACTGCCTAAGAGCCAGTCCCAGCAACCTGCCTGCCTTTCACACCCCAAGAGATAAGCAGCTGCTTGCTGATTATTCTCCTGCTTGGCTGCCCTCGGTGACTGAGCACAAGGCAGAAAAGGAAAAAGGGAAGCCTGAGTGTAAGGCTTGAATCAGCAGCATCATTATGTAACATTATCTTGAAGACATGATTGGGGCTGCTGAGGGGTGGCAGGTGCCGTCCTGGGTCAGTGGTGCTGCTCTGCCTCCCTTTCTTTCCCTCTCCTTCTCTATAATTAGAAAGTCACGAGAAGGATGGTGTTGACTGCTGCCTGAGTGCCAGAGCTGCAGCCAGGACTCGGTGTGGCAGAGATGCTCTATCACGGGGTGGCGGAAAGAACACTCACTTGGGAGTCAGAAGACTTGGCTTGGCCACCCCTGGTGCCTTTATCTGGGCCACCAATTCATCCTTTACAGGAGGCTGGACTGGGCCAAGAGTCCTTCCTGTTCTGACATTGTATGCTCTAGGGTCTCTAACAATACTGACATTGTATGTTCTAAGGTCCCCTCCAGTTCTGATATTCTATGTTTTAAGGTCTGCAACAATGCTAACATTGTATGTTCTAAGATCCCTCTAGTTCTGACATTCTGTGTTCTAATGTCCCTCCCAGTCCTGACATTCTCTATTCTAATGTCTGTCTCCGCTCTGATATTGTGTTTTAAGGTCCCTTCCAGCTCTGACATTCTATGTTCTAAGGTCTCTCCCAGCTCTGATGTTCTGTGTTCTAAGGGCCCTTCTAGGTCTGAAATCCTGTGTTTTAAGGTCCCTCTCAGTTCTGTATTCTAAGGGCCCTTCCAACTCTGACATTCTGTGTTCTAAGAGTTCTCTCAGCCCTGACATTCTGTATTCTAAGGGTCCTCCCAGCTTTGACATTCTGTGTTCTAAATGTCCTTAACAAATCTGACATTATTTGTTCTAAGGGCCTTATCAGCACTGACACGTGGTTCTAAGTTTCCTACTACTAACTGACATTCTGTGTTCTAATATCCCTAACAGATTTGACATTCTGTGCTCTAAAGTTCCTCCAGTTCTAACATTCTATGTGCCAAGGTCCTTCTCAGCTTTGACATTTCTATGTTCTAAGGTCCTTAACAACTCTGACATTGTGTGTTCCAACATCCCTTCCAGCTCAAACACTCTTTGTTTTAAAGTCCCTTTGTTTAAAATTTTGATACTCTATATTCAAAGGTTTCTAAGGTTCTTTCCAGTTCTGACATTATATGTTCCCAAGGTCTCTCCCAACTAAAACATCCTGAGTTCTAATATTCTCTGTTCTAAGGTCCCTTCAAGTTCCAACATTTTCTGTTCTGAGGCCCCTTTTCAGTTCTAAAGCAATAATCCATAAACATTCAGAAGACATTTAAGTCCTGACTTCTCGGACTTATTCTGTCACCATGTTGTAGCAAATCTGACCATAAGAGATTTCTATGGATAAATCCAGTGGGCTGAGACTACTTTCACTAGTAATACAATCCCATTTTTTGAGGTCTAACTCACATGCTACCTTCCTTCAGGAAGATCTCTTTCCTAACTTTACCCCAAGCCAGAGGGGAGTTCTCTCTTATTTAAAGGCTCACAGCACACCCTTAGGCACTGTAATAGATCCTACATATACAAAACATGGTCTTTCCTTTTAAGACATTTATAATCTAGTCGGTTAGAAAAGATAATTTTCTTTCTTATCCAATCCCCAACCTCGTACTTGGGACAGGCAGGTGAAACAGTAGATGAACTGGTCTGAAGACAGGAAGTCTCATCTTCCTGAGCTCAAATATGACCCCTGACATTTACTATCTGTGTGATCCTTGCCAAATCATGTTACCCTGTTTGCCTCAGTTTCCTTAGGTGTAAAATGAGCTGGAAATGGAAATGGACAACCCCTCCAATGTCTCTGCCAAGAAAACCCCAAAGAGATCATGAAGAGTTAGACATGACTGAAATGACTGGACGACATAGTACTTTGTGCAAAGTAAATGTCCAATAAATAAACACTTAATGATAATTTTATTATCAATTATTATAATATTTATTGATAATAATTTATATTTCACAATGAGCATTTTCTTCATAGCAACTTTGTGTGGGGGTGTTTGTCTAAGAGAATGTTGGCGTTTATTAAGCACTTATTATGTACCAGGCATTGTGCTATGATAGAAATATAAAGAAAAAGCAGTCCCTGCTATCAAGGAGCTTACATTCTTTTGGGGAGATAATTTAAGCTTCATAGCAACTTATGAAGAGTAGTGTGGTACAGTGGATACAAGAAGACCTGAGTTCAGATTCTGATTCATTAAACCTTTTTGTGCCTCATTTTCTTCATCTCTAAAAGAAAGGGGTTGGACTAGATGGCTTCTAAGTTCCTTGCTAGGTCTAAATCTATAAGCTTATGACATCAGTCACCAACAGTATTATAATCTCTAGTTTATAGATAAGGATATTGTCTAATAGTAAAAAAAAGGTATAAAATAAAACACAAGACAATAAACACTTACTTATTGTCAGAAGGAAGAAAATAGAAGGAAATGAAGGTATTGGGAAACATGTCCTTGACCTTGGAGGCTGACATTAAGGAGACTAGCCACAAGGTGATGAAAAAAATATTGGGTTTGGAATCAATCTTCTGACTCCAAACCTGGATTTGAGTCCCAGCTCTGTCACTTGCCAATTGTGACTTTGGGCAAGTTATTTAATCTCCCTGCCTCAGTTTCTTCATCTCTGGAATGGGGATAATAGAGGTCTGCCTGCCAAGACGAATCCAGGAACTATATGAACACAATTACAAAACACTTTTCACAAAAATAAAGCCCAATCTTAACAAATGGAAAATTATCAATTGCTCATGGGTAGGTGGGGCCAATATAGTAAAAATGACAATTCTGTTTAAATTGATTTACTTATTCAGTGCCTTTTGAATAAAGCTACCAAAAATTATCTGATAGAGCTAGAAAAAAATAGCAATAAAATTTATCTGGGAGAACAAAAGTTCAATAATATAAAGGGAATTAATGAAAAAAAATGCAATACCAGATCTAAAATTATTTATAGAGCAGTAATCAAAACTGTCTGTAAGTGGCTGAGACATGGAGTGGTAGATCAGTGGAATAGATTTGTCCAGAAGACATAGTGGTCAATAATCATAGTAACCTAACCTAATGTTTGATAAACCCAAAGTCCCCTGCTTTTGGAATACTATTTGATAAAAACTGGAAAGCAATAGCACACAAAGAAGATATAGACCTCACACTTCACAACATGTACCAAGATAAGGTCAAAATAGTTTCATGATGTAGACATAAAGGTGATATCACAATCAGATTAGAAGAGCCAAGAATAGTCTACCTGTCAGACTTATGGGTAGGGGAAGATCATGATCAAACAAGAGATAGAGAGCATTACAAAATGCAAAATAGCTAATTTTGCTTATATTAAATTAAAAAGCTTGTGTACAAACAAAACCAATGCGACCAAGATTAGAAGCAAAGTAGAAATCTGGGAAACAATCTGCACAGTGTTTCTGATAAAGACATCATTTCTTAAATATATAGAGAACTGAATCAGATTTATGAAATCATTCCCCAACTGATATATGTTCAAATGATATGAACAGGCAGTTTTCAAATGAAAAAAACAAAGTGAGCTATAACCATATGAAGAAGTATTTTAAATCACTTTTGATTAGAGAAATGCAAATTGAAACAACTCTGAGATAACACTTCAGATCTATCAGATTGGGTAATATGGCAAAAAAGAAAAGTGATAAACGTTGGAGAGAAAGTTGATAAACATGGGAAAATTGGGACATTGATGTAAAGTTGTGAACTGATTCAACTGTTCTGGAGAGCAATCTGGAACTATGCTCAAAGGGCTATAAAAGTGTGCATAACCTTTGATCCAGCACTATCACTACTAGATCTGTTTCCCAAAGAGATCTTAAAAAGGGGGAAGGACCTACCTATGCAAAAATACTTACAGCAGCCATTTTTGTGGGGACAAAATATTGGAAATAGATACCCATCAGTTGAAAAATGACTGAAAAAGCTGTGCTATATGAATATAATGAAATACTATTATGCAGTAAGAAATGATGATCAGGCAGATTTCAGAAAAACCTGGAAAGACTTGTATGAACTGATACAAAATGAAATGATCAGAACCAGGAAAACACTATATACAGCATCAACAACATTATGATCAACTATGAATGATTCAGCTTTTCTCAGCCACACAATGATCCAAGATAAAGGACATGAAGGAAAATGTTTTCTATATCTGGATAAAGAATAGATGGACTCTGAATGCAGATCGAAGCATATTTTTCCACTTTATTCTTACTCATGTTTTTTCTTTCTCTTAATCAGTTTCTTCTTTCACAACTATGACTAATATAGAAGTATGTTTTACATCATAGCACATGAATAAACTATCAGGCTGCCTATCATCTTTAGAAGAGGGAAGGAGAAGGGAGAAAATTTGGAACTCAAAGTCTTGCAAAAATGAATGCTAAAAATTGTCTTGACATGTAATAGGAGGGGGGAAAGTACTATTTAAAAAAAACAAAATGGAGATAACAATACCTTCATGACTTTTCTGATAAAGGAATTGTGAAGAGGTAAACATGTATTTAAGTCTTAGCGAAATCTAGAAATAAACAATGTTATTGCTTATTGTGCCCATGTCCAGGGAATAGCTGTGACTTACACTCAAAAAAAACCAATTCTTGAATTCTCCTCTTCTATGAACAAAATTTCTAAGAGTTATGGTATTGTAGGATTCAGAACCAGACATAACCTCAGAGACTATCTAACATGCAATTTTCAAGGTCTTTGGTCTTGGGTCAACATTCTTTAAAAAAAAGTTTGAGGACTCTTTTCTCTAAGGACTTCTGTTTATGTGAATTATGGCTATTAATATTTACCATGTTGGAAATTAAAATGTCTTAGTACTAATATGAAGATAATATTGATTTCACAGATCTCCCCCCCCTCCACAATCCTATAAAGGGTCTTGGGGACTCCTAGAGATTCTGGACTACATTTTGATAACTACTGATATAACAAAATCCCTGCATTTGCTGGTCAGGAAACCAAAGGAAAGTCTTGCTTCTTGGTCTAGCAAGTTCTAAGCAAGAAAAGGAATCTAGAATCTGATCTGTTTATTATCAATAATGATAATGTTTTTATAGTATTTCAAAGTTTAGGAGGTTTTGATCTGATTTTTCTCATACAAGATGACAAATATGGAAATATGTTTACAAGAATTGTACATATTTAACATATATCAGATTGCTTGCGGTCTTGGGTAGGGGGGAAGTAAGGGAGGGAGGGAGGAAGAAAAATTGGGAACACAAAATTTTACAAAAATGAATGTTGAAAATTTTTTTATATATATTTGGAAAAATAAAATGCTATTTAAACAAAGTTTAGGAGAGCTAGATGACAGACACAGTGGGTAGAATGCCAGGCCTGGAACCAAGATGGCTCATTTCATGAGTTCAGCTCTGGGCATAGACTAGCTGTTAGATCCTGGACAAGTCAATTAAACCTATTTGCCTTAATTTCCTCACCTGTCAAATGACCTGGAGAAAGAAATGAGAAATTACTCCAATATCTTTGTTCAGAAAGTCCCAAATGGGGCCATGAAGAACTGAAAAAATGACTGAACAACAAATTTTAGAAAGCTTTTTATATACCTATCATTTGACTTTCCCACCTACCCTGTGAGGTAGAAGGATCAAGAAGCTGACCATTTGTCTTGCTCAGCCTTTCTCCCCACTGCCTTATAGCTTATTTACTTCTTCCACTTCTTATTCATCTAAGCCCATTATTATCTCCATTTTTACAGATGACAGAACTGATTCAGAAAAAAGTTGAATGATTTGTCCAGAACCAGGGAACTAGTAAGGTAAGATCTCAACTCAGGACTTCCTGACTCCAAATCCAGGGGTCTCTCCACAATTTAGTCCTTGCCTTCTTCTGAGGTTAGCAAGTCAATGGCAAGGGGGGGGGGATTAAAAATGGCCACGTCTGCCCATTCAGCACTGGGACAACGTCATCGATCCTTCTCCCAGAGGTCATTTCTAAAAGGCAGAAATGGGAGGGTGGAGAGTTTGATAACTTTCACTTCAAGGTGGATCCCAATTCTTGAGGGCAGAGCTGGAAAACCACCTTGCCTGTGTCTCTGTCTCTCTCCCCTAGATCTTCCTTACTCCCTTAGTCCTTGGTTTTCCTCCCTGCTTGCCTCAACTTCACTGCCTGCACCATGGGTTACCTTTTATAAATTCCCCTTCTTAGGCAACCTCAACAGCTCTTGGCAATTATCTGCCTTCCCATTCTTACTTTGCTCTCTGTTGCCATAGGAAATGATTCTCCTGGCAGGCCCCAGTTTAGCCCTCAAAAGCTTGGTCTCTTCCCTCCCTTTCTTTTCTCTTCAGCAGGGAGTTAGCCAAGCGTATCTTGAGCATTTAGCCTTGGAGAAATCCAGATGTAGCAGCTAAGAACGTTGCAGCTGGGGTAGGAAGCCATAAGTGGGTATCTCTGGCTCAGGCACTTCCTAGCTGTATAGTCTTTGGCAAATAATTTCAACTCTCAGCCTCATTCATCTCATTTGAAATTTGAGGAGGGTAAACAGACTGCCAGTCTCTCGGGGTTTTATAACCTTAACGTACCCTAGAAATGTGAGCGATGATTGTCGGGCACATTGTAAACATTTATTGTGTACCCAGCTCTTTGTTAGGCACTGTGGGAGATGAAAAAAGATAAAATGTGGTCCTTGCCCCTATAATCTTATCAAGGAGAAAGAAGTAATATATAAGAAATTGGCAGAACAATTAAATTCTACCTCATGGAGTATTTTAGAGTTCACTTGACCCGCACAAGGGTAATGTGCCTTGGATATGGATAAAGAGGCAAATCTTATAATGGGGGGAAAGGCAATCCCTATGCTGGGGCTGAGGGATTCCAACCCAAAACCAGTGGGAAACCACCTTTCTGAGCACAGATTGACACACTGAGGACTGAATTAGAGCAAGAAATAAATGTAGAGAGAATCAGGGAGTTGACCATTTGTCTTGCTCAGCCTTTCTCTTTACTACCTTATAGCTTATTCACTACTTTCACTTCTTATTCACCTAAGCCATTAGGCCATGGAAGGAAGGAAGCATTTATTAAGTGCCAGGCACTTTACAAATTTTGTCTCATTTAATCTTTGCAACCACTCTGGGAGGTAGGTGCTATTATAATTTCCAATTTACAGCTGAGGAAACTGAGGCAGACAGAGGTTAACTGACTTTGGAGCTTAGCACAGTGCCTGGCACAAAGCAGGCGCTTAATAAAGGTTTATTGATTGATTGATGGATCTCAATTGGTCTTCCTGACTCCAGGTCCAGTGCTCACTGTCCCATTCAGTTGCAAGGGATGATTCCATGGGAATACACACTGATACCTATTATGAATCAGTGATTGTGATTGTGGACTGATTTGGATGGAAGAAGCAAGATAGGAGACTTGAAATAATATCTTAGAAGTAACTTGAGTGACTGTTGGGTAAGGCTGTAATGCCAGAAGTTTGGATCTGCCATAACACTGGGTAAGTCACCTTCCTTCTTTGAGTTTCAGCTTCTTATAAATTGAGCTGGGGGTGGCGGGGATGGATGAGGTGCCTGTTAAATGATGTGATGCTAAATGACTGAGGCAGAGAACCTGAAGGTCAAGGCCCCTTTTATTGGCAGGACCCATTGGGACTTGCCACATTTACCTTAGGGCTGAATGATGAATTAAAGCCAAAAAAAGCAGTGAATTATAGTGAGCAGGTGACCGGCCTCATTCTGGTCATGTTCCATAAGGTCTGGAACAGAAAGCTAAGGGAATTCAGCCTTCACTGCAGAATCAATAGTGTCACTATGAATTTTCCTCTGGCCTCTCTATTTCCTCCCCCTCACTTAGTCCTCGAACCTCCAGCTGCCTTTTGGATTCCTCTGAGGGTCCTGGGGAACTGTTTCCTGAGTGGGAGGGCAGGGGTGAGTGGGCATATGTCCAATGAGGATGTTTGGGTGTGAGGGCTGGGAGAAGTTACACTTGTTCCTGCCAAGCCGTAGAGTGGACTGGTGTTCTGAATTATCCTTCACAGCTGCATCGAAGCAGACCTGAGGCAAAGAGTCTTAAATGCTGGAACCTGAAGGACAGAAGGTCTCCACACAACGATCCTGAAGGGGCTGATCCTTGTGGCAAGACTGCCCTCCTCAGAGCTGGCCCTATGGCCTGTTACAGATGGGGAAATGGCTTTTGGGAAACCTAAATTATCTGGGGCTGCTAAGTAATGCAGTGGAAAAACCACAGAATTCCCTGATCCATTCACTCAAAAACATTTATTATAAGCCTGTCATGTTCAGTCTCCGTTCTCATTCCTTTCTCAAATTCCCTATATTGTTCTCCCCTCGACTTCCCTCAATCTTTCTCTTTCTCTGTAATTCTGTTTCTCTCTCTCTCTCTCTCTGTCTCCGTCTGTCTGTCTGTCTCTCTCTCACACCCACACCCCTTCTATACCTATAGGACAAAACACCTTGGTCTAGCATTCAAAGTCCTTCACAATCTGGCTGTAACCTATGGTGGATACTTGTAAGGTTAGTCTTTAAGATGTCTAGGTGGAGGAAAGCTGGGAAGGCAGCTAAGAAAAGTCAGTTTCTCTGTCTCTCTCTGTCCCTCTGTCTGCCATCTGTCTCTCTGCTTCTCTGTCTGTCTCTCTGCTTCTCTGTCTGTCTCTTTGCCTCTCTGTGTGTATCTCTCTCATCCTCTCTCTCTGTCTGCCTCTCTATTTCTGTCTCTCTGCCTCTGTCTGTCTCTCTGCCTCTCTGTATCTCTCTCAGCCTCTGGCTCTCTGTCTATTTCTCTGTCTCTCTGCCTCTCTGTCTGTCTCTGTCTCTGTCTCTATCTTTGTCTCTCTTTCCCTCTCTCTGTCTCTGTCTCTTTCAAGCTTGGTCCCTCTGCTCCTGGCATAATATTATTTGTATATGATATATAAAAATAGATCATATAATGAGATGTTTTGAGTGAA
>JAJPUD010007912.1:31849-45273 GCA_023553655.1 Myrmecobius fasciatus | reverse complement strand
AAAAGCCAGTCCTGCCTCTCCAGGAACTCACAAGCTTATAGGGGAGAAGAGAAGGAAATAAGCATTTATTAAGCTCCTACTATATGCCAGGCACTGTGCTAAATTCTAAGAATATAAAGAAAGGCACAAGAGTCCTTGCCTTCAAGGAGCTTATGATCTAATGGGGAGAAGAGGGAAGACAACACATTAACTGAAAAGGATGGGGAGGATACTCGGAATGGGACCATGATGAAATCCTCCTGCCAGGTGGGAGAAATGATGAGATGGCCCCACTGATTGCCCTCCTTAAATAGATCTTGAAAGAGCTCACCACATCCTTCTCCAATCAGAGGGAGGAAGGAGCACCAGGGGCAGAGATTTGGAAAGAGCTCTCTCCCCACACTCTTTCCCTAAGTCCTGTCTTCCTAGAGGTCAAGAATGGTTTCACAATATTTCTCTTTGCATTCCCGGTGCCTCATACATTATAGGTATTTCTGATGACTTTCCCAGAAAGAAGTCCTTAGAGAAACTGCAAAATCATGAAATTAGAGAACATATAAGCCAGCCTGCCCATTTCATAGAGGGGGTAACTGGAGGCTGAAGAAGTGGATTTAGTGAATGGGATTTGAAACTGGGCTACTATGTCTTTTCTTATTTATTTTTGTAACTGTTCCCCCCCAACCTTTATTTGCACCCCAGGGCCTAGCACAGTATAGTACATATAACTGGTAATACTGCTTACTGAATGAATGGACCTGGGAGAAAGACCAGCATTCGTTAGACATATGGATGGAGAAAATGTGTTTTTGCTGAAAAGATGGAGAAGTAGATTTTGGGAGTGGAAGAAGGGAGAAAGTTGAAGCTTACGAGGAGAAATATTCCTTCTATCTAGAGGGAGAAATTTGTTGATTAGATATTTAATTGGGGGAAACTACTTCACATCTTACTTATAAAGTGAGGGTCAGACCAAATAATCTTAAAGCTTTGACTTTGTTCCAGTTCCACTGATACTGTGTTCTAAGGTTCTTTCTAGGTCTGACATTCTATGTTCTAAGTTTTCACCCCGTTCGAACAGTCTCTGTACTACGATAACTCTCATCTCTGACATTTTGTGTTCTAAGTTCCCTCCCAGCTCTGACATTCTACATTCTAAGATACCTTCCTGCTCTGACAATTTGTGTTCTAAGGACATTCCCAGCTACAATGTGCTGTACTGTAAAATCTCCTCCAGCTCTGATTCTATTCTATTTTCTAAAATCCTTCCCAGCTCTAACATTCTGTGTTTTAAGGATCCATCCAGTTCTGATATTCTGTGTTCTAAGGTCCATCTTAAGCTCTGGCATTTTATGCTCTAAGATTCTTTCCATTGCTAACATGTTCTAAGGACTCTCCCAGCGCTGACATTCAATACTCTAAGGTCCCTCTCAGCTCTGACACTCTCTTGTCTAAGGCCCCTCCTAGTTGCGACATTCTACATTATAAGGTCCCTCCCAGCCCCGATATTCTATGTACTAAGGCCCTTCCCAACCCTGATATTCTATGTTCTAAGGACTCTCCCAGCTCTGACATTCTATGTTCTAATGTCTTTCCCAGCTCTGACATTCTAGATTCTAAGGCTTCTCCAAGACCTGATATTCTATGTTCTAAAGGCTCTTTAGCTCTGACATTCTGTGTTCTAAAGTCCCTCCCAGTTTTGACATTGTGTTTTCCAAAATCCCTCTCAGCTCTGACATTCTATGTTCTAAGGTCCCTCCCAGCTCTGACAGTCTATGTTCTAAGGTCCCTTCCAGCTCTGACATTCTATGTTCTTAGGTCTCTCCCAGCTCTGACATTCTATATTCTAAGGCTTCTCCAAGACCTGATATTCTATGTTCTAAAGGTTCTTTAGCTCTGACATTCTGTGTTCTAAAGTCTCTCCCAGTTCTGACATTCTGTGTTCTAAAGTCTCTCCCAGTTCTGACATTCTGTGTTCTAAAGTCCCTCTCAGCTCTGACATTCTATGTTCTAAGCTCTCTCCCAGCTCTGACATTCTATGTTCTAAGGTTCCTCTCAGCTCTGACATTCTATGTTCTAAGGTCCCTCCCAGTTCTGACATTCTATGTTCTAAGCTCCCTTCTGATTCTGACATTCTGTGTCCTAAGGAACATCTTAAGCTCTGGCATTCTGTGTTCTAAGATTCTTTCCACTGCTAACATTCTGAGTTCTCCAGCTCAGCTTGGAAATAGCCGGGAGGTCACAATTTCAGATCATTTGTCAACCACAGAAAGCCATCTGACACTTTATGGAGTAACCTCATCTTCAAGCCTGAGGAGAATGGGTGATAATGTCCAAGGAAGAAAGCATAATGACCAAGCCTGATCCCTCTCTGAAAGGGCAGGCACTGGCACCTGGCAGGGGAGGGTTTCTGTCTGGGACAAATGGGACTGGATAGCTAGAAGCCAGCTAACCTAAGGAACAATTGGGTTTTGAAGTCAAGTACAAAGCTGAGTCTAGCTCTCCATGTTAACATGATAAAAGCAAGTCCCCAGCTACCACAATTATTTGATAATTCTCCCTTAACACCCATCAAATTAAAGCAGTGTCCAAGGCCCGCCTGAAGTGGCACTGATAGGTATTAAACTTTAATGAGATTTAATGATTCTGGCCTACTTTTTAAGCGCTGGGGCCCACATTTATGAACATTTAATTTCCCAGGCCCTGACCTCTTTCCTTCCCTCTCCTTTTCCCTCCTCTCCCTCCCTCCCTCTCCACTTCCCTCCATCTTCCTGCAGCTGGTTTGTGTTAGCGTTGCTGGGGAGCACAGCCCTGGTCCTGTCACAGGCAATACCAAGTGAGCCTTCACAGGCAGCCCATTATCCATCTTCCTTGCTCCCCCCTTCCCCACTTAGTGGCTAAATGTTGATTTTATCAGGGAGTTAAAGGTAAAAGAACCACTGAAAAAAAATCCTAGCATTTCCATGATAGTGAGATTGGCCCAAATCATGGGATAATTTCATTCATTTACTTCAAAAACTACATTAGGCTTCAAGTTAGATTAGCTTGAGTTCCTGTAGGTCACTGGATTGTGGCTTTGTGACATTTCATAGAACCACAAAGAGACTGATGCCTTAGAGACCGCCATAACTCTTCTGATGCTCCATTTTAGTGAGAGCTAATCCTTAACACGCCTTAGGAGGGGATCGTTAGAACCTCGGTGTGATAGAGCTTTGAACTGGAAATGTCCGAGCTGGAAGGGACCTGAATGCACAAAATGTTGGAAACCTTAAGATCCAGTCATAATGGCTCCCTAGGACAGTTAGAGAATAACCAACAAGGTCATTCAGTCCAATGCTCTAGTTTTCAGAGGGGACTCATTGAAGGCATGTTTGAAGTCCAACAATGGCAGAACCAAGATCAGAATGGAGATAAATGGGCTTGTTTTCACACCAAACATCACCCTTTGGTGGGTCTAAAACACAGAAATGGGACGTACTTCTGCAGATGGCATCCATCATTCCTTGATCATGATCATGATCATGATCACTCCCAGAACCCTGTTTCCTCATCTATAAAATGAGGGAGTTGGTTGGGATCGATCACTAGTGGTTTCTGCTAACTCTTAATCTTAGGAGATCTTTGAAGGAGAACCCTTTACCCTTAACTAGAGAAGCTCAGCAGTTACATGGAATTGAGTAGTGACATTTTCAAGGCTAGGTGACCAAGCATTCTGCTGCCCCCTAGTGTTAAGAAGACCTGGTTAGTTTTATAAGGGGGTGGGGGGTGTGGGGAGGGTAGAGACTGGACATCAGACCAAATAATGTCAAATAGGGGACCCAAGTGTTGTAAATAAGTAACGGAAGTGAGGTGGGAATCTTGACTGAGTCTTGTGTTCTATTCCATAAAGAATCTCTAAGGTCCTCTCTAATTAGGAAGAAAGGCTAGGATTTGGGGAGGGCTAGGGAACAAAAGATAGTGCAAGAAGAAGAAATGGTACCTTTGATATGATATGGGTCCTGCCTCCATATATATACATGAATATTTCTATGTACAAAGAGCAGAAAGGGGGATCACAGAGCTAAGTCTCGATTAGTGTGAAGAATGAATTCCCCCAAAGTATTCATATTATTTGAATTTGTACTGCCTGTTTCCACTGGGCTGGAACCAATTACCATCTTTTACATGATTATAACTTAGACTACTGGAAATGTGAAAACCTGCAACTACTTCAATAGGCTCGCTGTTTGCACTAATCAGGACCTCTGTCAGATAATTTGTTCATTAAATTTAATGTGGTAGTAACAAAACTGCCATGTTTGTCTTTATCCCCTTCTGATTTTCTTTTTGTTCTCTTGTGTAATTTTAAAATGTCATTGATGTTCTTGTTCTCTCTCTCTTTCTCTGTCTCTCTTCTCCTCCTCTCTTCTTCTTCTTCTTCTCCTCCTCCTCCTTCTACTTCTTTTCTTTTCCACCTTTCTGTCTCTATCTCTCCCATCTCTGCCCCTCTCTCTTGTCTTTTTTATGTCTCTTTCTGTCTCTGACTTATTGTCTCTCCCTCCCTCTCTGTCTCTCTTTGTGTATCTCTCTGTGTCTCTGTCTCTGTGTCTCTCTCCCGTCTGTCTCTCTCTTTCTGATTTTGTCTCTATGTCTCCCATCTCTGTCCTCCTCTCTTCCATCTCTGTTTCTCTCTTTCTGATTCTGTCTCTGTGTCTCTAGCTCTGTTTGTTTCTCTCCCCTCCCTCCTTCCCATCTCTATCACTACCAAAAGTCAGCACGATATAGTAGACATTTAGTCATCCTTAGAACCAGGAAGATCTGGATTCAGATCCTCCCTCTGTTTCATGCTGGCGAAATCCCTTAATTTCCCTGTGTTTTGGGGAGTTCTCTAGTGGGGTAAGCTTCAGGAATTCTGCTGAGCAGCAGCAATGGAGAGAAATTTCTCCCCTGGGAGTTCCCTATTCTACTGAAACCAGAGGTCCAGTCTCCCTTCCCAACACCCCTCCCCCCCAGTAATTTTCTCTCTTTCCATAAAAAGCCCTTCCTTATAAAAGAGTCAGGCAAAACAAGTCAATACACTGACCATTCCTTTGTTTTACAAGCAAGAAAACTGAGGCCTGGAAAGGAAAATAATTTCTTGAAGGTTCCCTAACTATTTAATAGTGGAACAGGAATTAGAACTGGGGTCTCCTGATTTCTTGTCCATAGATAGAAAATTTTGTTTCTTCTATTGAAAATGATAATGAAGCAATCAGAAAAATAACAGAAACACAAGCAAACAAAAAAAACCCCCAGAACTCCCAGCCTTTCTACACAGCTCCCTTTGAGAAGGGGGATTTGTTCTCCTTTTTCCAAACCCAACAATAAATATTCTTGATCATGGATCTCGGACAACCCTCTTGGTTGAGGCCCTTGCTGGCTCCTTTCCCAGAGTCTCTCACAGAGCTACAGAAATACAGAATCTCCGAGCCTGGAAGCTGGTCAGAGGCTGTGTAGTCTAGTCCACTTTGTGGCTGCACGGACTGTACAACCTCCCAGATAAAGGGTCATCCTGCCTCCTGTGGAGCAAACTGTTCCTCTAGTGATTGGACGCTCTATCTACCCCACTACTAATCTTGGGTCCTTGAAGTCCTAGTTTGATTTATGAGAATATGTGCCTCGCATTTCTGGCTTCTTCCTAGCATCCTAACATTTCAAGTTGGAAAAGGACTTAAGAGATTATTTAGTTCCTGTTTTATGAGCCATGGACCTCCGACAGTCTGGTCAAATCTAATAGCACTGTGGCTCACTGGTTATAGGCATCGAAGTTGCTCAAAAGGATGATGGATATCATTTCCCCCCCTCCAAGTTCAGACTCCCCTGAAATATATCCATTAGATACCATATTAAGAACCCCTGCTCTAGTCCCAAATCTTCCTTTTTCAGAGAAAAAATTAAACTAGGAGAGAGGAAATGCCATGTCTAACAAAAATTGGCCAAGGATCCAGGCTATAGCCAGAATTTACACCCGGGACTTCTGGCTCCAAATCAAGTCCCCTTGTTATTATACGACCCTTACTCTTATTTCCCAGGAGTTTTCAAATTCATTGCCATTTAGGAAGACACCAGCACTATTCCTGGCTAACTGCAATGGTTCAAATATAGTCATTAGCATCTTGGCTACTCATGGAAGGAATAGTGACCTTATAACACTTTAAAGGTTGACCAAGTGCTTTTTTCATAGAAAACTTTGTAAGGCAGAAAGCAGAAAAGGGATCATTAGCCCCCTTTTTCAGTAAGGGAATCTGAAGCTCAGATGTCATCCCAGAAGTTGGAGTCTGAAGGAATTTTAATAATTGTGTGGTCAAACATTCTCATTTTACAGATGAGGGAACTGAGGCACAAAAAGGTTTTGACTTTCAAGGATGCTTGCATCAGTGAGGGCTTTAGCTGGATTTGGACGCAGGTCTCCCAGATCCCAGTTACTACAGAAAGCTTCCCTTAGGGGATGGGAGGCAGTGGCAATAGAAGCAGGGAAAGCTAATTCTGAGGCAAGGATGGGGGCGGGGCTGAGGCTGGATGTCTGAAAGGATCCCCAAGAAGACAGACTCTTCTTCTGAATTAAGGCTTCTGAGTTCCCAAGAAGAGGCAGCTGCTGCACTTCTCCACCAGCCCCAGTTGGAAGCAATCACTGATCCCTGGGTGCAATCAGCCTGAGGATGCTGATTGGCCTATTATGTTTGGTACCACTTTCCCTGGAGCTCCTGGGTGTTCATTAAAGGGCAGAGGCCAATCAAGAACAATCACAGAGAGAAGGGGAAGAGGGCCCAGCAACCTGACCCCCAGATCATTGTTTCCTTGATGATGCCCAGGGTCCCTAGTGGTTCTTGCCTGCCTTGGGAGGTTATGGGAGATAAAGACAACAAGAAGGGAAAGCCAAGGACTTGGGGCCACCAAAATCTCATTCTGCATTTGCCACTGAACTGAGTTTTCACCCCTGGGCTTCAATTTTCTCTGCTATAAAATCGAACCAGATTATTTATTCAATAAACATTTATTCAAAACCTTGCATTCTGCAAATTTAAAAATCTTATTTATGAAACAGAATGACGAGATGGAGAGGCACTAAACTTGGGTTCAAATCCCATCTCAGAAATTTATTAGCTGTTTAACCCAGGTTAAAGCATTTTTTAAAAATTACTTTATGCTTCAGTTTCCTCTACTAAAAAAGAAAGATTTGAGCTTGATGGCTTCTAAGGACTCTTCCAGCTTCAAATTTATGTTTGAAACTAACCCTCTGGTAGGTGTGGGAAAGACCCCAAACTCCAAGAATCTGAATTTAGAGCTACAAGGGGTGGGGTGGACTTTGAGACCGTTGAATCCAATCTCTCCATCTTACAGATGGTCTAGACAGGTTATATTGATCACACAGCTAATAAGCAGCAGGGGTGGGATTTGAGCTCAGCTCTTCTGACTGTGCTCCCATGTTCTTTCCTCTATGCCAAACTGTCTCGTAAATAGGTCTGATTAGGGACAGTTAGTTGGTGCAGTGGATAGACAAAAAAAATTAGCCTAGCAGGGAGATGGAAACCTAAAATCAGACCAATTAAAGTAGAGTGATGGACCTTAATATCCATTAAAACTGTGCCCTAAGAACCTCAAGACCTTAATAAAATGTGCTTTATGTGTGTGGGTGGGAAGGAGAGGGTATCATGGCAGCTTGGCAGAATGAACAGGGCATAGGACTTGGGCAGGAGCACCTGTGTTTAATTCCTATCTCAGATATTTTATATTCCCCAAACCTTAATGTTATTAACTATAAAATAAATAATAAAAATAAAATAAAATAAATAAAACAAATCTGGACAAGTTGCTTTTAAAAAACAAACTTTGGGGCAGCTAGGTGGTGCAGTGGAGAGACCACCAGCTCAGGAAGACCTGAGTTCAAATCCTAGCTGTGTGACTCTGGGTAAATTATTTAACCCTAAATGGCTCAGCAAAAAAACAACCAATTAACCAAACAAACAAACAAAACAAACCAAAAAAACCCTTCTATTTGCTCCAGTTTCCCCAAGTATTGACTATTAAAATGCTAGTTATGATGAGGATATGGCAGTTTCTGAAATTCACATCATTTTCACTCTAAAGATGAAGATTTGAGTGAATTAGGAAAGGCTTCATGGAGGAGGCGATTTCTAGCATTCTCTCCAGCTATTGTATGATATATATGTATATGTATGTATATATATAAATATATATGTATATATATATATAAATATATATGTGTATATATATACACACACATATATATATATATATTTTAAGTTCAGTAAAAAAGTTTCTGGCTCAGTCTGTCCTTATCCTCTCCAGAGCATGCTGGGTTGACAGCTGTGGTGGGGCTTGGAGAATTGATGGTATCAGACCATTTAACCAGCCCCAGATGAGAGGGCCATCACCCTTGCTCCTCCAGCATTCGACAAAAGGCTGGGGGCCCGGCGAGCCGTCGGGCTGAGATCAATTCCCTGCAGGGCCAGGAGCCCTGGGCCTCGGCGGAAGCTCGAACCCGCAGATTGCTTATCATTCAGCCCGCATCCCGCGTCTCCAAAGTGCAGACACAAAAATGTAATGTCATAACATTCGCAGTTCAATAATGCTTGCTTCGTGACACAGTTCCAACTGTCAGAGGAGCCGGGAGGTAAATATTTCAGCAGGAGGAGGGCAGCCGAGGGGGTGACGGGGGAGAGGGGGCTGGGGCCTCGGGGGCTGCGGGGGGGAGCGGTGCCTGGGGAGGCCTTACTATCAAACCTCAGCACATTTAAAATATCCACACAATAAATCTAAGGCAAGTGACCAGGAGAGACTAAGGCGCAGAGAAAATATGAGCAGACATAAAGTCCGACACCTTTATTACTTTGGGATGTCTTCTAACAAGTTATGAGCCCACAGCTTGACCCTAACCTGTCAGCATTATATGGCAAGAAACCAAACTGGGCCTTTAGAATTAAGGCTGAGAAGGGAGTAGAAGGCTCATCCCGGGAGCCTCAGAAGGAGGCTGGGGGCCCACCATCAGATTGGCTGTGGTAAAGCACCCCACTTCCCCAGAGACTAGTAGGGATGTTTAAAGAGCTTCTTTGGTTCCTCCACCAAGAGAGCGGTTTTCTCAGCCTCACCCCAAGATTTGCCTCCCGACTCCTCATTCCTGGGTCCTGGCTTAGAATTTTAACTTTGGATTGGGCCTTAGGACACCAAGGGACCTCAGAATAGGGAAAGGACCTTGGGACGCAGTGTCAGAACTTCAAGGGACTTTAGAAGAGGGAATAGGACAGAGGGCTGGACCCAATGTTAGAAAGTCCCGAGTTTGAATCCTGCCTCAGATGCTAGCCACAGGCAAGTCATTTAAACTCCCTTCACCTGAAACATGAGGATAGTAAATAGATATTTTTGAGGGTGTTTTCATTTTATGCATTTAAAAACTTCTTTCTGAGAGAAGCGCCATAGGTTTGACCATCCCACCAGAGGGATCCCTGAGAAAAAGGTTAAGAAGCTCTGCTTTAAACAATAGTGTTGTCTCTCTGTCTGTCTCTCTCTGTATGTCTGTCTGTGACTTAGAGCATGTCACTTCTGTCTCTGACCGTCTATCTCTGTCTCTGCCTCTGAGTCTGTCTCTGTCTTTTAACTGTCTCTGCTCTCTCTGTGCCTTTCTGTCACTCTGTGTTTCTGTCTGTCTCTCTGTGTCTCTGACTCTCGGTCTGTCTCTGTCGCTCTGTGACTCTGTCTTTCTCTCTGTGTTTGCCCATGACTTAGAGCATGTTACTTCTGTCTCTCTGTCTGTCTCTGCTCTCTATCTCTCTGCTTTTGTGTGTGTCTATCTCTGCTCTGTCTCTGCTTTCTGTCTCTCTCTGTTGCTCCGCTTCTGTCTCTGTCTCTGTTTTTGTCTCTGCTCTCTCTGTTTTTGTCACTCTGTCTCTCTCTGTTGCTCTGCTTCTATCTCTCTTTGTCTCTGTTCTCTCTGTCTCTCAGAAGTAGCAGAGTAGAGATTTGAACTCAAGTCTTTTTCAGAACCCACACTCAGTGTTCTTTTTCCCTCTCAAAAGATTTTTTAGTAAATGCTCAAATGAATAAATGAATGAATGCATGACTCTACTTTCTACCCAGTTTACCAGGGACCTTCAGTCCTTCCCTCCCCAGATGCTCATAGAAATACAATTTCTCTAACACCTTATGGTTTATGAAACATTTTCCTCAGAACAAACTTGTTAGTTAAGTACTTTGAACATGGCTCTTCCCATTGGACACATGAGGAAACTGTCTCCGAGACATGGTCACCTGCCCAAGGTCAGACAGGCAGAAGTATCTGAATCTAAGATTTGAATCCAGTATCTCGACTGTGAGGTGATTCTCTTTGTAGTATCAGAGACCTCAGTGATCACAGGAGTTCAGCTGCTCACAAGTAGAGCACCAGAAAAGGTTCAACATTTGGAGCTAGAAGAGAGCAGAGAGGCTGCTGGGTCCAGTTAACCCTTGATTTTACAGATGGGGAAAGTGTTTTGTTCAGGGTCACACAGCTAAGATGTTTATGAGCAGGATTTGAACTCAGATATTTCTGACACTAAGCCCTGAATTTTACCAATTGAGTCCCCATTGTATCTTCATGCTGCCATCTGCCTAGTCTTGGGCAGGAGTACATGGGCCTTTGAGAGGCAAGGGGAGCTCATCCAGTTCTTGGGAAATAAAAAGAAACTGGGGGAGCCAGGAGAGTCAGTCTAGTTTTCAGACACCTCATCCTTTAGAAATCCAACCAGTTAGAGAATGGGAGGTGAAGAAAAACACCTAAGAGCCAGAAAGGAAAGGGGGATGTGGCTGTTGTTCTCTTGGAAGAGAGGACAGAAGAGGAGGAAGGGAGAGGAGGAGGGGGGAAGGAGATTCATTTTTGGAATCACGGGCGTTTTGAGTTCATAGGATATGAACAGAGTTCTTCAGCTGAGGTCCAACGACCCCCAAGAGTTTGTGGATATGTCTGTGAACTTGGATGGGAAAAGAAAACTTCATTTTCATTAACCTCTTACTGAAATTTAGCATTTCTTCTAGACAACAAACATGAATCTGAGAAGGGTCCTTGGGCTTCTCCAAGAGGGTCCACAACACACAAAAAGGCTGAGAACCACTGATCTAGAGACAAAATGGGATCCACCTAGTAATTTATAGGTGGGGAAACTGAGGCCCAGAAAGTTGAAGTCTATCCCCAAAGCCACCAAGGGAGTGGGTGGACGACATGGGATTTGAACCAAGATCCTGTGCCTCTGTTCCAGCTCTTACAACTGAGCTGTTCGGTCTTATACAAGCTCCAGATTGTTGCCAGGGCTTATGTGCCCAGAAGCAGAACAGCTGCTGAGTGCCAGGGCTACAAACACAGGAGTCCAGGCAATAGCCTCAAATGGCTCAGGCTCTCTGCCCATCAACACCAGCAGGTGCTCTTCAGATGAGGGTGGCAAGAAGGGGAGCACGATGTCCCCTGGAATGCTTCCAAACTGGTATTTCCATAGGGTTAGTGAAACCCAACATAGTAGAACTAAAAAGGAATATTTGAGACCATCCAGTCATTTTAGAGATGGAGAAACTGAGTCCTAGAGGGAAGAGGTAACTTGGCCAGGCTCATAGAGGTCCAGAGGAAAGCTAGTGGCAACATAGGGCCTCACTGGCCCACCCACTGCCATCTCTGTCCACCCTCAGACCATGCATCTTGGCTGTCTCATTCATTCTGTCTCAGCAGGGACACTTGGCTAGAGAGAGAGGAACCAGGACTACTCAGCTTAGAACCTTGGATAGGGGCTCAGCTACTGACTTGGACAGTAAAGAAGAAAGAACATGAAGTTCAGAAGAGCTGGGTTCAAATTCCAGTTATTAACTTGTGTCCCTGGGGCAGTTAGGTGGTGCAGTGGATAGAGTACCAACCCTGAGGTCAGGAAGACCTGAGTTCAAATCTGGCCTCAGACACTTAACACTTCCTAGCTGTGTGACCCTGGGCAAGTCACTTAACTCCAATTGCCTCAGCAATATGTATATATATGTATGTATATTAACTTGTGTCCCTTCTCTGAGCCTCAGTTTTCCCATCTGTGAAATGAAGGGTTGGACTAGAGGCAGAATGGTAGACTATCAAACTTGGGCTCAGAAATATGTGGGTTTGAATCCTGCCTTAGACACTTATTAACTCTGTGAACCTGGGCAAGTCATGTAGCCTCAGTTTGCTTCAGTTTCCTCACCTTTAAAATGGGGATAATAACCATTTAGTTTGTTTGCCTCAGTTTCCTCATCTGTAACATGGGGATGATAATGCTTTATCTCTCAATCTCAGATTCCTCATCTGTAAAATGGGGATGATCCTCACCTGCAACATAGGAATAATTATCACTTATCATCTCTCAGCCTCAGTGTCCTCATCTGTAAAATGGGGATAATTATCACTTGTCATCTCTCAGTTTCAGTTTCCCCATCTGAAAAATAAGTGGATTGAACTTGATGGCTTCTAGGTCCTGTTCAGCTACAGTTCTATAGTTCTATGGCCCCTTTGTCTCATCATATCTCAGGTTCTGCCCAGGCAGTAATTTTTCAATGATGAAAGGGGCGGATGAAAGTGGACAGAGCACCAGCCTGGAATCCAGAAGACCTGAGTTCAAATCTGGTCTCAGATTAGGTAGGTGGGTGACCTTGAAAAAAAATCACAATATTTGTCTCAGTTTTCTTTTCTGTAAAATGGGGATAATCATAATATCTACCTCCCAGAGTTGTTCTTTTTTTCCCTTCCAAGGTTGTTCAGAGGATCAGCTGAGATGATATTAATAAAACACTTAGCACAGTAGTAGGCACTATAAAATGTTAGCTATTACTACTATTACTATTATCATTATTACCATGATGATAAATGAAGTCCCTCTGAATCTCTGGTCCTATGACAAGTTGACTTCCAAGTTACTTTCTGATCTTAGGATCTGACCTTAGATTCCTGACCTCACTATAAGTGTCCTGGGTTCAAATGAGATCATATTTATAAAGTGTTTTACAAATCTCAATGAAACTCTATGTATATACTAACTATTAATTATGATGATGGTGATGATTAGGAAATGGAAGTAGGGGTTTCATATTTCTTCACCCCTCACCATTGTTTAGCTCCCACAGGGCTCTCCATGGATCTTACCCATCCCAAACACATCTCCTTCTGTCTTCACTGCCCCACAAAGTCAGGGTTATGGGCAGTCTGTCTGCTGACCCTATGTGGCTGGCTGAAGCATGAATCTGTTAACACTGGGCCCTCTGGAGATCAGTCAATCATAATGGGGATCCCACCTCCTATTCCATTCTGCTTCCACCTGGGCTTCAGGGCTTCAGAACAGATTGCCAACTGCTTCTGCAGGAGGCAAGAGAGACAGAAAGTACACACACACACACACACACACACACACACACACACACACACACACACACACACACAC
>JAJPUD010007912.1:7681-31839 GCA_023553655.1 Myrmecobius fasciatus | reverse complement strand
CACACACACACACACACACACACACACACACACACACACACACACACGAGTGAAGAATGAACTTGATCAGTCTCCCTGGATCTCATTACCATCTGTCAGCAGGCAGTGCTGACCCTGGAGAGGGAGCGGGTCCCACTTCCTGGATGTATTCAGGCAGCTGACCCCACTCTTCTTCCTTCTCCAATCCCCATGCACCTCTCCAAGGAGCTGCCTCACACCCTCACTTTCCATGGTCCCAGGAGGATGAATCTGATGGCGAGACCAGCTGGTTGGGGGACCAGGAAGCAATCTTATTGCTGGCTGCTGGTGTCGCAGCAGCAGCCGCCCAGGGAGCCAGTTCAAGCATCTCTCTTCTCCCTTCAGTCTGCCTGCTCCTCCTGCCTCAAACAAGCAGCTACAGGCTGGCAGCACCCTCCCCAAAACACCTGCTAAGGTCGCCCTGCACCAGAGCAACCGCTCCAACTCCTCCCTGCTTGGGGAGAAGAGAGCAACAAAGGACTCCATTAGCAAGAAGAGACTTGTCTACCAAATGGCAGAACAACAGAAGGCCAGGGCAGGTGACAGGCAGTCAGGGTTTACTTTATTACAGGAAGTGGATATAGAAGCATTTGACTATAGGGTAACCAGAGGGGAAGGGAAAAGGGTAGGGGGTGGGGGCCAGATGTGAAAGGCCTCTTAACCCTTTAGTGTCTGAACAGACTCGTGGTCTCCCTCTCTGTTGGATGGCAGCAGCTAGGCCAGTGATGTCTCTGTAGATGTCAGCAGCCCTTTGAGCTGGCTAAGTTAAATCACCGTGTGGCTGGCTCCCCACTGTGAGCCAGGGCTGCTCTGAAAAGGGAGTTCCTTCATTCTCATTTTCCCTTTCCTTCTTCATAAGGGCCCCTGGCCGATGGAAAAGAACAGAGAGACACAGGAACTCCTGTTTTCTAAGTCCTTCCCCCCAAAGCCCTCCCTTCTTTCCTTCCCCGGGGCCTCTTTCTTTGGGGATGGGTCTCAAGTCCCTTTTTTCCTCAGTCAGAACCACTTCTATGGTAGTTCTCACATCCCTCACAGAAGGACCCAGGCTTAATTAGCTAAAGCCCATCAAGGGCTTTGAAGATGAAGAATGTTCGGTATTAAAAACATTCCAGTCCTAAGTAGCACCCTTTCATCCAAAGAGCTCACGGCTCTTTGCCAACATTAACTCACTGTTGTTCTCAGCTTTTTTGTAAGCTCCATCCACAAAAAAGCCGAGTGGAGTGGGATAGAATATTGGACTAGGAGTCGGGAAAATGTGAGGTTGAATCCTGCCTCTGTAGCTTAGAGGTTACGGGATAGTGAATCACTCTGTGCCTCAGTTTCCTTATTTGTAAAAATGAAGAGACTGAACTAAATGATCTATAAAAGTTGCCTCCACTTCAAAATCTGTGATCCAGGCAGTATCCCTCTATATTTACAAGAAAAGAAGTCATAATGCAGGGGATTAGGAATATTTATAATATACTAGATGGATACTTTATGTAAGTATGTATAGATATGTATATATACACACGTACATATGCACATTTATGTATATATATACATACATACACATATATATGAGCAAGACTTGCATGCTAACAATAACAATAACTGACATTTATAAGAAAGCTTTAGAGTTTATCTCATTTGATCTTTGAAATAGCTCTCTGTGTAGATAGATGCCCTGACCTATAGTAAGGTTAGCAATCTAAGGTCAGATCCTAAGATCAAAAGATAACTTGGAAGTTAACTTGTCATAGGACCAGAGACTCAGAGGGACTTTATTTATCATCACGGTAATAATGGTAGTAGTAGTAGTAGCTAGCATTTTATAGTGCTTACTACTGTGCTGAGTATTATATTATTATACATAATAATATAAGAATAAAATATATAAGAATATATAATATTATAAATATTATCTCCCATTTTACAGATAAGGAAACTGAGGCTCAGAATGATTAAGTACTTCCCCATGCAGGAGAGGGCAAAGGTGGACTTTAGCTGTGTCAGTAGATGGGAGATTTATACCCTTGAGATCACAAATCCATTAAAATATTGAGTTTGTTAAAGAATTAGATACAGATTTGAGGGATGTTGATTCCTAACTTAATAATGATAACCGAGCTCCCCCATTATCCGCCCTCCTAGAGAATGAGTCAGAGAGACTCTGTTCCTCTTCTCTGCCACCCCGTCTTCTGAACAGTATGCAATGGTTTCTTTCACTTAGTCAAAATAATAATAATAATCTAAATAAACAAAAGATGGCTCTTGAGGGGAAAATGAGGCAGGTGACCTTGCACAGCCCTTCCTCCGATTCACTGGGATGTCATGACATCCCTTCCCTGATGCCACGGTGCTCTTCGAGAAAAAAGGACAAATAACAAAAACAACAATACAATGGTAAAACCAAGCCAGAACTGGCATCTGTACTGATCCCAAGAGGAGGAACAGGAAGAGCAAGACTCTTAAGTCCCACAAGACCGGGGCCCAGGCTGGCTTGGTGAGCTGGAAGGCTGAGCTGGTGAGAAATCCCAAAGGGCACTAGTGAGGGCACCTTTCCCAAGCTTTCTGCCCCATCCTCTTTGTCTCAGTCCTGCTGGTTGGCTGACTCCACTTGGAAGCCCAGCTCACAGCATCCCTGAGCCCCACTGCCTTCTCCCCATTCCTGCTTTCTCCCTTCTTTCCACTTCGGCTCCTTTTTCCTGATCACACAGAAATCCACATGGCAATTAGAAGGAGGCATGAATATTTAAACAAGGTCAGCTTCAGAGCAGGAAAATCAAATGGCTGAGGCAGGCAAGGTAGAAAAACCCAGGTGCAGGATGGGTATGGGGGGGGGGAAGGGAAATTCCCTAAGGGTTACTGGGATGGCAAGTGAGAGAATGTGGAATCATTGAGCAGTATAATAATGTCACGAGGGTGACACGCTTCTATACCCACCTTGGGGCTCATAGGGGATTTTCTCTAAAACAATCTATGAGGCAGGAATTAATACAAGTATTAATTCCCCCCATTATACAGATGAGGAGACTGAGGTTTTTTAAGAGGCATAGTAGTGACAGCCAGAGACACACGGCTAGTATGCACTGGAATTGGCATCCAAACCCTTATCTAAGGCAGCATGCCTCAGTGAATAGAGTTCCAGATTGGGGTCACGAAGGCCTGGGTTTATATCCTGCTGCCTTAGATTCATTCTATCTGTGTGACCTTGAACAAGTTATTTAACTTGATTCTTCTTCTGTATAATAGGGATAATATTCCACAGGGTTGCTGAAAAGAAATGATGTATATAAAATGCTGTGTGGTGGATAGAGTCCTGGGCCTGGAGCAAAGAAGGTCTGAGTTCAAACCTGGCCTCAGTCCCTTACTAGTTGTGTGACCCTGGACAAGGCACTTCACCCTGCTTGCCTCAGTTTCCTCATCTGTAAAATGAGCTGGAGAAGGAAATGGCAAACCATTCCAGTATCTTTGCCAAGAAAACCCTGGAATAATCACAACAAAAAATTGTAAAGTCCTTTGTTAAACTAATATTACCATCTCGTTTTTATTGTATAGCACTTTAGTCCCTGATAATGTCCTTGCCCCCCCCCCCCAAGAATCATTCTTGTTAAGGGTAAAAAGAGAAGGAAAAAATTCAATAAAACTACCTCACACATTAACAAGACCCAACATGATATATATAGGTCTTCCATACCCATAGCCCCTCATCCTCTGTGAAAAGGGAAGATGGTATGAGTTACTGTTGCTATTGTTGCTCTCACTATTACTGTTACTGTTACCATGATGGGGATGAAGATATTTCCTGACTCACCACAGAACACTATGATGCCTTTAGTGCAAAGGGAATTGGGGGGATCCTGAAAAATTGAGGATGGGGCTGCTTAGACAGGCTGACTCTGCACTCTGGCATTCTACAATTCTTTGTGACTTTGGGGACAGTGACCAGCCAGACATTTCCATCCTCCCCGCAACAAGAGAAGCCAAATACTAGAAAATGTACTCTCTCCCCACTCGACCTGACATAAGTCATTATTCCCCCTGGGAATGACCCTGGAATGGCAGGGCTGGAAGGTATCTTTGGGATCAGCCATTTAGCTGATGTCATTTGGCAAAGGAAAGAAACTGAGGCACAGGAGAGGGGAAGAGACAGGAAGGAGAAGAGGGAAAGCAAGAACTTTACCAACTTTGGTAAAGTTGGGTTTGGGGGGGGTTTGTAAATAGTATTGCATTTTTTCCAATTACACATAAAGCTAGTTTTCATCATTTATTTTTTATAAGACCGCAAAGTTGTCTTTAATATATTGAGGAGCTAACCATGGATACCCCTGCTGAGTACCCATTGAACTTAATTAATTTAGGAACCACACCAAACTGAACCAATTAATTAATCTCTATTTCTGTCAAGATTTCAAATGGATACAGATTAACCAGGATTTCAGTTTGTCAGACCTAGAAACACAAACTCTCTAACAATGGAGATTCCGTAGGATCCATAAGCACATTCAGAAGCCGAATGGGAAAAGAAGTGATGAGAATGCCATTTCTGAACCAGTGCTGGCTGCTCTCTGATAGAGGTGGTGACAAGTCCATCCCCAGAGCCAGAGAGAGCTAGAGGACGTGGATTCTAATCCAACTTCTGTCACTTTCTACTTTTATGATCTTGAGTAATTCATTTATCTGCATAGGATTCAGTTTCCCACTTTGTAAAATGAAAAGGCTAATCCAAATACAAGAGCAACTAAGGCTGATCTTCGGATCAGGAAACCCTGAGTTCAAACCCAGGCTCAGACACTTACTAGCTGTGTTTGCCTCAGTGTCCTCATCTGCAAAATAAGCTGGAGAAGGAAATGGCAAACAAATGCAATACCTTTACCAAGAAAACCATTCCAAATGGGGTCACGTAGAATCAGGGATATTGAACAACAGGAGTCCTTTTTTCTAGTTCCAGCCAAATCTTCTGTAACAGGAAACTCCCCACCTTATATGGCAGCCCATTACATTTGGGGCTAGTTCTGATTGTTAAAATGCTTTTGCCTCTCAGCAGAACGACTGCTCCCTGTTCTGCCCCTGGAGTCAAGCAGAGAAAATTGAATCCCTTTTTCATATGATAGCTTTTCAAATACTTGAAGACAGCTAGCATCTTCCCCCCATTCCCCAATCCCACAAGCCTTCTCTTTTCCAGCCGAAATATCCCCAATTCCTCCAACTGATGCCCATGGTGAGTTCCAAGTCCCCTTCCAACCTCATCCCCATTTCCCTCCTTTGGATGCACTGGTGGACCAATGTCCTGCCTAAAATGTAGCTCCCAGAAATGAATACAATATTACTCCAGATATCCCTAGAGTCCATTAGTGAAACCATCACGATCTGCCTCTAGACCTCCTTCCAGGCTTCCATTCCCAGCCATCTCCATCTGACTATTCTGAGAGATAATTACATACTGCTTAATGGGGCCCAGATGGCTGATACCCAGCCAGCTTGTTGTTCTCAGCCCAGAACCCAAATCCAAGAGTTCAAAACCCAAAAGGTGACCCCTGGTCTCTGGGAGGAATTTTCCTTTTTAAGTCTTACAAGCCTATGGCAGAAAAGGCTCCTTCCAAGTGGACACATGAAGCTCTAGAACACTTTTTTTTGGGATCCCAGATTTAGGCTGGAACTTGCACATATAAGAGTTGGATTCCCATCATGCCTTTAAGGTTTGCAAGCATTGTCCTCCCCTTTGAGATCAATTTTCTCTTTGTAGAGAGGAGTAAGCTGAGGCTCCAGAAGCTAGGTGCTGATTCCCAAGGTCCTATAGGCAATAAGCCAGCAAAATAATCTGGGACCTTGAACTCAGCTCCCTTGAGTCTAAAACTGGTCTGTTTCCCACCATTCTGTATGGCCTCTCTGACTTTCAGTCTTATTTCTCAATAAACTTAAAATAATCAAACATAATTTAAAATTTGTCTCACCTTCTATAGAAAGTCTTTCCTTATTCCCTCTTTCCCCCTCTCAGATGCTTTTCTGCTCCCTTTAAACTATTTTGAGGAGGCAGTTAGGAGAGTCAGTAGATAGAGAACTGGTCTAGAGTCAGGAGACGTGAGTTCAAATGCAGCCTCTGACACACACTAGCTATGTGACCCTGGACAATAATAAGCCTTTCATCCCCTGGAGAAGGGGATTCCAGTTTTTTGCCCCACCAAATGCCCTCATCCACAGAGTCACAGAGAATTGGACATAACTGAATAACAAAAACTACTTTTATCTTAATTTGTAACTATTCTGTCCCTCCTTAAGCATATACTGGTTTCTCCTCCTTGAATGTGAGTTTTTTGAGGACAGGGATCATTTCGTTTTTTTTTTCTTTGTATATCCACAGTGCCTGGCCCATAGTAGGTACTTAATAAATGATGTTTGATTGATTATGTGTATATGATTTGTCTTCCAATGAGATAGGGAGTTCCTAGGTGGGGGGGCAGGGAGAGGAGAATGGGGTAGCATCTTTTACAACATTAAGCAGGTTTAAGAAGGAATATAATGGAAAGAATCTGGAAAGAAAGCTGGAATCAAAAGCAGGAGAGATCTAGGAATGAGGTGCCTGGGACACCACCTGAGCAGGTCACCCAATTCATCTAGAGGACACTCTGTAAATGGAGATCAGAACAGTGCCTAGGGTTCCCACCTGAAAGCAACAGATAAATGGCAGCTCTCAATTACTCAGAGCATCAGTTCTTCATCCATCTTGAGAAGACTCAGATCAATTCAGCCATTGCTCCTCCCATTTTGCAGTTGGGGAAACTGAGGGCCAGGGAGGTTAAGTACAACATCACACAGATAGTATCAGAGACAGGATGTTATCCTCTGCCCCTAGTACCACATACATACTGGGCCCTCAGTAAGAATCTGCTCCAAACAAGCAGCCAGAGAGAGAGGGCTTTGCTTTGGTTCTGGAGGAAGGACACAGAGTGGGGGCTTCAGGGTTCCATTTAAGCTGTTTGTTCCATCTGGATCCCAGGGCCTCCAGCAGTCAGGCAGAGGTCCTGACCTTCCTTGGGTAGTGAGTCTGCAAGGCTTTTCTAGATCATCTCTAGGGACGTCACATGTTCCCAGGCCAAGGGCTCAGTTTGGACAGCTTGACAAAGCCTCCTTCCATCAGAAGCCCTGGGACTTGGAGAGGAAGGAGGAGGAGAGGGAGGGGGAAGAGGTGGAGAAAGAAAAGGGAAAGGGAGAAAAGGAAAAGGGTAGGAGAAAGAAGAAGAGAAGGGGAGGAAGAAGAGGGAGAGGTAAAGGAGAGAGAGGAAGGAGGTTGGGGGAGGAAAAAGAGGTAGAAGAGGGGGAGGGCTAGGAGGGGGAGAGGAGCTCCAACATTCTGTTTCCCTCAACTCCTGGGCTCAGCCCCAGGGCCTTGGAAAGTGGCCCAGTGGGGTCGGATAGAAAAGGAAGCATGTGCCAAAGTGCAGGGAACAGTCCGGTCCCAGCCCCAGGCGGGGGGGGGTGGTGTTTTCTGGTAGAGAAGAGAGAGCCCCTGGTGGGAATGCAGCAGCCAAAGGGGATAGGCCCTGTGGCCCAGAACCCAGCTGACACATGTGGAGTGTCCCCATACCCAGCTCTGGGCCTGGAAGGGCAAATGCTATTATAATCAGGAAAAGGAGAAAAACCGAGAGAGATCCCTGCTATGGTTTAACCAAATCATGGTAGCAGATACCTTTCCAGGATAGTGCCATTGTGGTCAGTCCTTTAAAGTCCTTAATATCAGGAAAAGTGTACCTCCTTCCCTTCTCTTTTTTCCTTTCCTTCTTCCCTTCTTCCTTCCTTCCATCCTCCTTTCCTTCTTTCCTTCCTTCCTCCTTACCTTCCTTCTTTCCTTTCTTTCCTATCCTCTCCTTTTTTTCTTCTTTCTTTTCCCTCCTTCCCTCCCTCCCTCCTTCCTTCCTTCCTTTCTTCTTTCTATCCTTCCTTCCTTCCTCTCTTTCCTTATTTCCTGTTCTTCCTCCCTCCCATCTTTCTTCTTCTCTTCCTTCCTTCCTTTCTTCCTATTTTCCTCCTCTTTTCATTCCCTCCTTCCTCCTTTTCTTCCTATCCTCTTTTTTTATTCCTTCCTTCCCCTCCCTCTCTCATTCCCTCTTTCTCTCTTTCTTTCCTTCTTTTCTTCCTGTCTCCCTCCTTCTTTCTTCTCTTTCTTTATTTCCTGTTCTTTCTCCCTCCCTCCCTCCCTTCTACCTTCCTTCCTCTCTTCCTTCCTCTTTTCCTCTTCTTTTCCTTCTCTCTTTCCTTCCTTCCCTTCTTCCTTGCTTCCTCCTTTCCTTCCTTCCTTTCCTATCCTTTCTCTTCTTTTTTCTTTCTTCCTTTCATTCCCTCCTTCCTTCCTTTTTTCTATCTTTCCTTCCTTCCTTTCTTCCTCCCTCCCTCCCTCTCATCCTCTTTTCCTTCCTTCCTTTTTCCCTCAAAAGCTTAATTAGTATCTTTTGTCTCTATCTCTGTCATTTCCCAATATACTTCCCTCTCTCATCTCCATTGATCCCACTTGATATATCCATAAGGTCAGAAGGTCACAGAATATGTGTCAGGCCTATTAGACAAATGACCAAACACATATGAAGCTTTAGGAGAAATGGAAGGTGACTCATTCGGCCAGATGACAGACACTAAATGCCTCATTTGTAGTGTGTGCTTTGTTTGAAATTGCAACACCGCTTTATTATGCGTGGCATATAACATATATATTGGATATATAGTGCTGCAGGAAGCATCACTGCTTTATATGCTTTTAAGCAACATTATGGCAAATTCTGCAAGTTTCTATAGGAGATCTATAATCTATATAGATTATTGAAAAACCTCATCCTGTGCAAAACCTCAGTCTTTCTACACAGAAAAAAAAAAGTCAAGAAAAATTGACCCACAAAATGACCACATTCAACAGGATATGCAACATTTCACTCCTGTTGTCCCCCACTTCTTTATTGAGAGAAATGAATGCATTTCACCTTCTGTCAGGTCTTACTGCATTTCTAGTAACCCCCCAAATTTACCATTTCTTATGGCACAAGAGTACTCTGGTACCTTTAATTAACTTCAAGGAATGGGCACCTTCTTGGCTGTCAGTCACTTGCCTACAAGTTAGTCTGACTGATAGCTTGTTCGTGATGGAGAGGGGTTGGAAGGGAGGCCGTGCTAATTTGGGTTAGTGTCTTTTTTTTCCCTAGGGGGCTACAGAAGACAAAAGCATTAATGTACTTTCCAGAGTCAAAAACATATTATTCAGTGGCCAAGAGCTGGAGGAGAGGAAGAGGAAGAGAGGAGATGAAGAGGGAACCAGAGAGAAGAAATCAGAAACCTCATAAAGTCGGTGTTCTCTCTGTCCACACACACACCACAACACACACTGGCATGGAGCACACACAGATGTCAATATGTATGATACAACTGATGCTCCTTTCAGGGGGACAGATGCACTAACTGGGGCAATGTGCTTAAATGTGGAGAGAAGGATTCTGGGCATGCTGGTGTTGGTACCAGAAAACTATCAGTCTTTGCCCACTCGCTCTGGTTTGCACACAGAATCTCTATTACTGCCAGCCGTAGAGTGAGAAGACCCTCTTTGATGCTTCTTTCCTTCACAACCTCAGGCAATGCATCCCTTCTCTCTCTGAACTTGTCTCTTCATCTCTAAAAGAGGGGGGTTGAAGGCGGTGAGAGGCCGCCATAGTGCCTGAAGTCCCCAAAACTCACTTTCCTGAGTTTAAACTTAGCCTCAGTCCCTTACTAGTTGTGTGACCCTGGGCAAGGCACTTCACCCTGTCTGCCTCACTTTCCTCATCTGTAAAATGAACTAGAGAAGGAAATGGCAGACCACTCCAGTATCTTTGCCAAGAAAACCCCAAATGGGGTCCCAAAAAGTTGAATCACAACAATAATTGGACAAGTGAGTTCTAAGGTCCCTTTCGGCTAGAAATCTTATGATTTCTCTGCCTCTGTCTGGACATGTACAGGGCACAGAAAAACCGCACACCATTTACACCAAAACTGTCAGGCAGTGCACAGAAAGAATATGACTGGTCCTTCTTGCTTTTTATGTACTACATATAGGCCTAGATGATAGAAATTATAATACACTTCCCAGGCTCTAATGGAAAAGAAGCAAGCAATGGAGGACTCATTGGTTGTACAGAAAAAGAGAATAGACTTTGGAGTCAAAAGTCCTGAATTCAAATCCTTTCTTTTTGGACCTCAGTTTCCTCATCTCTAAAATGGGAGATTAGATAAGTCTCGAGACTCACTTTCAACTCTAACTGATGATCCTCAGAAGAATCACAAGCTAGAGTAGAGGGCGGAGAAAGTCTCAGTTTCCTCATTTATAAAATCACCCATAATAGATGATTTCTAAGGTCTCTTCCAGTTTCATGATTCAATAATCTTCCTTGAGGCTCACTATGCATATAGAGTGGGAGACACAGCCCTTACCTCCCTCAGTTTCATCCCTTTTCCCTCCTCATTCCATTTTTTCCCCTTTTTTTTTTGTTTTTTCCCTCATTCTTTTTCCCCCCTTCTCACCACACACCCCAGGCCCTAATCCTAATCACAACCTCTGATTGTCCATCTCCTAACCTCCCTCGTAATGCTGCCCAATGAGATCTCCCATTCACACCTTCTTGCAGAGGGAGCATCTCACCGGTGGGTTCAGAAAAAAAAACTCTTGTCCCCACTGAGTGATTAGAATCACTGCCACCACCAGCAGCCTTCCTCCTGCCCTTCCTCAGCTTCTGGGCTGGCATCCAGCCTCCTAGCCAGAAACAGAAAGGACAGGCAGCCACCGATCACCTCCCACAGATCAGAAAGCAGATCTGTCCCACTAGCATACACTGCATGGCCCAGGCAGGAGCAGAGCAGCCACACAGTCTCATGCCGCAGGCTTTCTGTCTGCATCGAAACCTCCCATTAGGGAGGGGAGGCAGTCCAGGCACTGGCCCAGGCCAGCAGGGATCCCAAGGCCTGCACACAGACTCCCCAAGGAAGAGCCCATGGGGGCAGGGGCAGCCCCTGCCAGGGCCTAACTCAGGGCCAGATACCGCAAGCTGCAGTTGGGAAGGGCTCCCATCCAAAGAGCCCCTGTGATTATCGAAGGCAATGGATGTCTGTTTTGGTCAAAGGAAATCAACTATAAATTTATGAAGAGGAGAGGGAAAGGAAAAAGAAGAGGACCTGGAGGAAGAAGAGGCTGGGAAATAATCCAAGGGGTTAAAAGGCATCGTTATTTGTTGTGGCTGGAAGTAGGATCTTAAGAACATAAGAGATAGAAGTCAGAATCCTGGATCTGTTATTTAACTATTTATATTTGTATAATGTTGGGCAAGTCTCTCTCCCTCTTTGAGACTCAGTTTCCTCTGCTGTAAGAATGAAAAGCTTGGATTAAGGTGTTTCCTAAGGTCCTTTGGAGGCCTAAGCCTTTGTAATTAATGCTCTGCTTTGGAATGCTTTCTTTCTCCCTCCTTCAAATACTACCCACCCTTGACAGCCCAGTTCAGTGCCACCTATTACAGTAAGCCTTCCCTGATTTCCCCAGGTCTACTTTCTTTTCCCCACCTTTGGACATCACATATCACTTTATACTTTTTTATACCTTTGTCATGTGTTATCTTGTATGATAATTACCCACAGATGAGTTTAATGTTCCTTAAAGAGATAGACGTTCCCCTTTCAGTACCAAGCACAGAGTGCTTTTTGCCCAAAGTAGGCGCCTAATCCACATCTCTTGGAGGAAACTGAGATCCTGTGGCCCTCGGAGAGGTGGGGAATCAGGAGCATCCAGGGAGGGCTTCCTGTGACTTCCAAGCAGCTGTCCTCTGCTTTGTACATTACCCTAAGGCATCATGACCTGGTTGGATGTCAGCAAAAACTCAAGAGGTTCTTCCAGACAGTGCTTTTAGCCTCTGGCAGCGTCTGCACTGAGCTTCCCTTGGGAATGACTGGGAGAGGGAAGGGGAGGGAGGAGGAGGAAGGTGCCCTGGAAAACAAGACTGGTGAGAACAGAAGGGAGTGAGCAACAAAGTTGGGGGGGGTCAGTAGAATTGATCCTTGAATCATGGCCTCCCATTGGCCTTGGGCTTTCCTTTTCTCCAATGGAGGAACGTCAGATTTGAGAGCCAGTGGGGATCCCTGGAAATCAAACAGGTCAAGAGTTCTTACTCATTTGGGGGTCAGGGATCCCTCTGGCAGTCTGGTGAAACTATGGTCCCTTTCTCAAAATTACATTTGTTGCCTAAATTGCTGACTGAAGGAAATATTAATTTCTAAATATAGGTTAGTGAAAAAAAAGATGTAATTGTTTCCCATCCAAATTCATGAATCCTATGAAATCTGGACTCCAGGTGTAAACCCGGATTTAATCCAATACCTTCTTTTACAAAAAAGGGTAACTGAGGACTAGAAAGTTAAGTGACTTCTTCAAAGCCATGCTGGCCATGAGTGTCATGCCAGAATTTCAACCCAGGTCTCCAGCTGCTCTTTTCCACTACTTGGGAGAGGATCTTGTTTCTAGGGGAAGGAGCTTGGAGGGGAATGGAGGTCTAGGGGCTGCTCACTCAAGGTATCCCCAAAAGAGAGGCCCAAAGTCTCCTTGCAGATCCCAGAGAGCTTGAGGATGATCCTCTTCCTCCTACCTCTGCCCCTCTTAACGTCCAGCTGAGCTCCCAGGGGCCAAGAGACTGAAGCCTGAGCTCTCAGGGAGGGCTTATCCACCATCTCTGTCCACTCCCCCTTCCAAACCAAACTGCAGTGGTTTCTCATCTCTACTCCTTCCCCTCCCTATGTTGGCTTGGGCAGAACTCATCCCACCAGGGAACATGTGACCAGGGCCTCCCAAGAAGAGAGGTGATTCTGGGGTTCTCCAAAGGAGCCCTTGGAGGACCCATCGCTTCACCCTGAGGCTCTCTTCCCATTCACTCACCCATCCACCCTTCACACTGGCAAGTGATAAAAAAACAGCCTCAACAGCTCCTGTGATACATGTGACATCCTCTTCTCCCCTCCCCATGCCCCCCACTAGACAAGGCAGAATCCTGGACTCCAGCCAAAGCCACCGTCTCCATTCTAATTCGGTGCCCTGGAGCCAATAGTACCAATCTGGGGCCGGCACACACACACATACACACACACACACACACACACACACACACACACACAAACTCTCACATACACTCTCACTCACTCATGTAGTGACATATAGACAGACAAGCATTCTGGCCCCTAACAGTATATACAAACACATACCCAGACCCTTGCCCCCAGAGGATGAAGGGGGAAGGAGAAGCCAATCAGGAAACCCACTTGACTTGTCTGAAATGGCAACAGTTTGTGAACTCCTGCCAAGAAAAGCTCTGAGAAGGGAAGGGAGGGGAGTCTCAACAGGACCAGAATGTCTTCTTAAAGATGCAGAGAGCAGCTGATAACCACGTTGTGGGAGACTCACTAGGCAGGTTTCTCTGTCATCCGGTGTGGGGGACATGCTGGGGCTGCTGCTGTGCAGTCACTCAGGGCCTGGCTTTCCCTAAACAAGCACTCCACCCATACCACCCACATCTTGGCAAGGAGAGTGGGGCATCTACTCCAACAGGATCAGGATCCAGTTATTCCCAAAGGGGTGGGGGGGCCTGGCCTCCCTGGGCTGGGATTTGCTGGGAAGTCCCATCCGATGGGACCTTACACCTAAGTCTGGCTCTCTCTCTCTCTCATTTCTGTAAGACCTCTGATAGCCAGGGGAAGAGAGAGATCAGCCAGTCAACGAGAACTTATTAGGCATCTACTCTGTACCAGGCTCTGTGGCTAACTGCTAGGATTATAAAGAAAGGCAAAAGTAGAACCTCTCCTCAAGGGGATCACGGTCTAGCATGGGAGGAGGATGACATGAAAATAGCTACGTATAAAGATTCTATGACAGTGGAAAGTAGGGATGAGGGATCTGAGTTCCAGGGACCTGGAGGAAACCATTTCAAATATCTGGGCTTTGGTTTCCTTACCTGAATCAATTATCATTAAGGTGTCTTTTACCTACAGTCCTATGATCCTCCCCCACATTCCCCTCCCCAACCTCTTTAATATGACCTCCAACACTTGGCACAGTGGAAAATCACAATTTGGAACCACAGAACCCCAGTTTAAATCCCAACTCTTGCACTTGTTGAAAGTGTTCCTTTGGGCAAATCACTTTATTACCTCAGTTTCCCCATCTATAATAAGAACAATCACTGTTCAATCCTTTCACTGAAGTGTGACTCTACCGTCATATGGGTTTCTATCTTCATTTTTTCATTGTCTGTGATAGCCTTTATTTTTTTAATTAATTTTTTTTTGTGTGTGAGGCAATTGGGGTTAAGTGATTTGCCCAGGGTCACACAGCTAGGAAGTGTTAAATGTCTGAGTCCAGATTTGAACTCAGATCCTCCTGACTTCAGGGCTGGTGCTTTATTCACTGCACCACCTATCTGCCCTCTATCCTTTATTTTTTTATTAATTGTTTTATTTTTTCTAATCATACATGTATATTAATTTTTAAAATACACATTTCTTTATGAATCATGTTGGGAGAGAAAGATCAGAACAAAAGGGAAAAATAGAAAAAAAGTGAACTCTATCTTCATATTGAAGAATATGACCTGCCAAGTTTCTAGTGAGAATTTCAGGCAGTTAAGTACCATAGGAGTTGTTTCCAATCTAAGAGTGACCGGTGAGAGCTTGGCCATTCAGGAAAGTTTCATGGAAAGATTGGACCTTGAAGGGAGTGTATGCTGGCTTAGTTTCTTTAGTTCATCAGTTGGTCCCTACTAACAGATCCACCTTGACACACAGCCGCCAGCACTTAGCATAATGTCTGATACACAGTAGATGCTTAATAAATGCTCAACAAATGAATGCATGAGACCCAAGCCCAAGGCTTGCTGTTTTCCCTTTCTAAAGAAAATCCAGGCAAGTTTCCCAGATGTTACAAATTTGTTGCCAGATCTGAATCATCATTTTCTTTTAAAAATTAGTTATTAAAAGCTTAATATCAAGCATCAATACAACCAACTAAACTTACTTAGTAACTATTTATATGCAAATATGTTTCAACAAGTGTAGTACCATAACTTTCTCAGTTCTTCCCTCAAAATCCTTATCAGAATGCTCTGTTTGTCCATTTATTCCCTTTAACTTTTCCTCTTACTCAACTGTGGTGAGAGCATGTTCTGTCTTTTGGGGTTTTGATTTTTATCTCCTTGCATTGTTTCTTAAAGGAAGCTCAGAAACTACTCCATGAATGGCTTAGAAAAAGTTGCTGCAGGGCAGACTTGGGAGGGGAAGGAACTTCACCAATTGGGCAAACAGGTGGTGCCAGGCAATTGTGGGTAAAGGGCAGGAACAAAGGACAAGCACTCACAAGGTGAACCAACTCAGAGAGGTCCCTATCAGAGCCTGGGACTTCCAAGAACAGCTGAGATGATTGAAAAGTATCAGATAAATGAGGCTAAAACCTGGTGTACCCAGAGTTCTTTGAGAGGCTAATATACCGGGAGGAAAGGAACATAGGAAAACAGACACACACAGCTCAAACTAGACTTTAGCCTTGGGGTAGGGGAGAAGAGCTTGGCCAAGGCAGTCGGTGTACAAGGGGGAGGGGTGAGCAAAGGGCACGGGGTTCCTCTGGGCTACCCGCCTGTCTGTGCTTGGCAGGCCCTGCTGGCAGAGATGTGAGAGTCTTACCCTCTTACCTGGACCAAACCCTGCAGGTGGGAGTATCATTGTGTAACTGGCACCCACAGAGAGCCCTTTGAAGATGGAAAATGGGCCACATCTGCCTGATGCTGTCACTTATTAACACTGAGTTATGGTTGCTCCTGTCATCAGGACCAGGTTGGGGATACCAGGGTGGGGGGCCCTAGCCTAGCACCAATGGCCAATGGGAGCCATGAAAAATGGAATCTTTGACTTATAGTCCTGTACAGCTGTGGCCATGGAGACTCCATCCTCCTTCCCTCCCTTCTACCTCCCCCATCCCTGTCTCTCTAGTCTTTCTATCTCTGTCTCTGCTTCTCTGTCTCTGTCTCTCTCTTTTCTCTCTCTGTCTCTATCTCTGTGTGTATCTCTCTCCATCTCTCTTTCTCTGCCTCTGTCTTGTTTTTCTTTGTATCTCTCTCTCTCTCTCTCCTCTGTCTTTTTGTCATTTTCTCTTTTTCTGTCTCTGTCTCTCTGTCTCTCTGTGTCTCTCTTTGTCTCTCTTCCTCTCTCTCAGACATTCTATGGATGATCTAATGCTCCCTTTAGGGGTGGATTATTAGAATATCAGACCTGAGAAGCTACATTGTATAATCTCCTAAAAGGGAAAGGGGAAAGAAAACAGAAACCTAGTATCTTAGTTGGAAGAGATTTCATGGTCATCCATCCTGCACCCTCATGCAGGCATCTCTGCCATAGTATTCCAGACAGGAAGATTCTGTTTGAATATCTCCAAAGACAGGGAGCTCACTACTTTGTAATTGTGTTTCATTGTTAGATAGCTCCAGTTGCTACTTGTGTCATTGGTAATGAGCCAAAATCAGCCTCCTTGTAACTTCTACCCATAACCCTAGAGGAATGAAAGTCATTTGTGGCAGAGCTAGGATTAGCCCTCAGGTCTTCTGATTCTCGACATAGGGTGGCACATTGCCTCCAGTCTTGCTAGAAACAGAGGAACAAAGAGAGAGGGGGCACGAGTTGCCCTACCTGCCCTTCGCTCCCCTCCCTTGCTGACATAGAACCAAGATCACAGAGATTTAGGGGTTACACCTGGCTGCCTTAGACCTCTGTTCAGAGACTCCCAGGGCTTGCCACAGTTTAGCCCACACTCATTCCTCCCACCCTTAGGTTTGGAGCCTTCGTGGAATGAAGGCCACTGCCAAGCCAGCCTTCCCATGGCCTGTGGCTTCCCTTCAGAGCTCTCCCACCAAGGACAGATCCAAGCCCCTCTCACAGTTCTCAACACCTGAAGAGCCATGAAGTCCACAAGGTACCAGGGCACATCTCTGATTGGAAGTGGAAGGATCTTTCGCTGTGCTAAGATGTTGACCGCTCTCCACCACCAGCCCCTTCCCTTCCTACTTGCCTTCTGATTTTTCTCCAGTGATATAGTGAAAATGACATCTTAAGTTTTAAGGAGAAGTATCATGGAAATGATCCTCATCAGGGAGTCAAGAGACCTGGGGCCCCAGTCCAACCCCTAATTCCCTAAATGCCCTTGAATAATCACAAATGTCTCTGGGCCTCAGTTTCCTTATCTGTAACAGAAGGAAATTAGCTGATGTCTATTACTCTTCCAGTTCCCTTTCCTTTGCAACAGCTCCTAGGCAAAGGCAGAGGGGAAATGACAGTGACCCTAGGCATCAAAGTTTAGTTCCCCCACTTTTAACCAGAAGTCACCAGGTTGAAGCCCCAGCAGCCCGTGACATCATGGACAAGCTCCTTGTTTCATTTTACATTTCATTGCTCCATTCGGTTCACATCAGAGATGACAAAGCTACATCCCCTCCCAGCAGACACACGGACCGCCAGGCACACTGATGTCCAACTCCCCCAGCACACCCACGGATCGCAAAGCACACTCAGGTCCAATTCCACAAGAGGCACCCCTCCCGGAGGGCACCTTTGTCCTGTGGCTCAGAGCGAGGCTGCCTACACACTTACTTCAGACCCCTCGGTCTTTTCTCCTCCAATAAGCAAACCCCTCCCCCTTTTCCCCAATGGACCACATCCTGGCTCCTCCCCCTTAATCCCCTGAGACTCTGGGGGTGAGGAGGTGGGGGCTTACTCACCGGGCAGCCGAACTTTCCACCTGGGGTTCTTGTCGTCCATGAAGACTACCCAGCTTGTGGGCAGCCAGCCAGAGGGGTGTGCTCTAGACTACCGTGGGCTGCTCTGCCAACAGAGGCGAGGGAATGGGGCTGCTCCAGAAAGGGTGGGGGGAGCCGGCTCCAGGGGAGGGGAGAGGAGATGAGGGGAGAGGAGATGAGGGGAGAGGAGGAGGAGGAAGAGAAGGAGGAGGAGAGAAAACTTTCTCTCTCTCGTTCTGTTTTTTATTCCGTTTCAGAAGCAAACTCTCTGAGTAAAGTCAGTTGAAAAAGAAAAAAAAAAGGGGGAGAGAGAGAGAGAGAGAGAGAGAGAGAGAGAGAGAGAGAGAGAGAGAAAGAGAGAGAGAGAGAGAGCCGAAACCACAGCCAAACCACACACGAGAGGCCCTCCTCCTGCTGTTCCCTCTTCCCCCCCCCCCCTGCTTTGAGCTCTCCCTCCCAGGCCAGCAGCCCTCCCGCCCGCCTGCCCAGCTCCCTGCCTGCTGCTTTCCAACCTAGGCTGCAGTCCGACTCTGCCCCAGCTCCAACCTAGACTATACCCAGCCTGCAATCCTGCCCTGGTCACTTCCTGCTTTCCCTGCAAATCTGGCTGGGCTTCCAGGAGATGCGCTTCTCAGAATGTGACTCAGTGGGGGCATTGATTCTTTGCCGTGAACCCTGACAGCTTCCTTTGCTCCCTCCCCCCCCAACTCAGAGCCCTGACACATAAGAGATTCCACAAAGAAAGGGGGGTTGCACATTGGGACCCCAGAGGCCAAGTACTTCTACTGGGTTACCCTTTCAGCCTCCTCTACTAAACCTGAGATCATAGAGGTTCTAAGACAAAAAGCTGGGATGCGGATCTGGATGCTCACACTTCCCATCCCTATTCTTTTCCCACTTCATCTCTGTCTGAGAATAGAGAAAGGAAAAAAAAAAAAAAAGCACTGACTTTGGATCTGGGTTCAAATCCTACCTTTTCTGTGTGCTATCTGTGTGACTGAGCAAGTCATTTCCCCTGTCTGTTTCATCTAAAATGAGGAGATTAGATCAGATGGCCTCTAAGTCCCTTCCAGTTCCAAATCTTGCTCCTGTGTTGTTAAGGCAATATTATATACATCAAAATGACAAGACAGAAGGATAGGATTTGGTAGCATTAAGATCTAAAAGTGGGGTTATAAAATGGATAGGATTTTGAAACCAATGAGCCCAACCCTCTTATTTAACAGATAAGGAAACTGAAGCTGGGAGAAGTCAAGGGACTAGTAGGTACATGAGGAAAGAGTTGAATCCAGATTTTGATGAAAAGACCAGTGCTCATGCTAAGGTCATCTAATCCAAGAGTTTTATTTACAGATGAGGAAATTGAGGCTGAAAAGGGTTATTGAGGAAATTGAGGCTGAGAGGGTAAATACCTCATCCAAACTCATTCGAAATTGTATCAGCTGCAGAATTTGAACCCAGATCTCTATATTCCAAGACTAATACCCAGTCTGCCATCCCAAAGCTTAAATTGTGGATTTTGACTGTATAGAAGGTCTTATAACTGAATGTTGGGGTTTTGAAATTATGATTTGTTGTCAGTGAATATTGGATATCTATATACCTGTATATCCAGGATCACATAAAAACTTCTTGGATGAAAAAAGGTCACAAGTGGAAAAAGTTTAAGAAGCCCTACACTAACCCACTCCCTCTGGTGAGAAAAAAAGTTGTAGGCTTCTGGTGGAGACATCAAGAGAAGGGAACTCTGGAATATAAAAGAGGGAGGGGACGATGGGAATTGGGGCAGGTCCAGGGGCAGGGCTAGGGCCAGAGATGTATTAGGGGGCACTGTCAGGGAGGATGAGGTATCAGGGAAGGTAAGTGGGCTCTGGTGCTGAGAGGGATTTCAGGGGAAAACCAAGCAGATGATTGGAAGAAGCACTCCTAAGCTAGCAGCTTTTCCTAGCTGTTCCACATATTTTTTCTCCTGGGGGGAGGTAAAGGCACAAAGGTTGATGCTTCTAAGACCTGACTTCCATCAGAGGGTCCTGGAAGTTCAGACCGAGAGCTGGGACATCTGAAGTGATCTATTCCTACCCTCTCATTAGAGATGAGAAAGCTGAGGTTTAGAGGAAGAGTGGAGAGAGAATTTGCTCAATTTTGCACAGACAAATGTGAATTGAAAGCCAGGTCCTCTGAGTCCAAACACAGCACTGACTCAGTTATCTCTTCATGGTTTCAGATCTCAGTGTTGGTAGTAGTTAACTGCCTCCCTCTCTCCCACTCCAGCCCCCCAGGCTTGGTCTTTTCTTTTCTTTCTTTCTTTTTTCTTTTTTTTTCTTTTTGCTGAAGCAACTGGGGTAAAGTGACTTGCCCAGGGTCACAGAGCTAGGGAATGTTAAGTGTCTGAGACCAGATTTGAACTCAGGTCCTCCTGACTTCAGGGCTGCTGCTCTATCCACTGGGCCACCAGGCTTGGTCTTTTCATCTGTTAAATGGATCAAAAAGTCTTCAATGTCTTAGCCACTCTAAACCTCTATATTTTTATGACTCAAGCTTGCCAGGACCCTTTACTCCAGACTGCCTAAACACAGGTCTTTCTTTTCACTTATTTTCTTTCTTCCTTTTTTTTCGATGAGGCAATTGGAGTTAAGTGACTTGTCCAGGGTCACACAACTAGGAGTGTTAAGTGAGATTAGACTTGAACTCAGATCCTCCTGACTTCAGGGCTGGTACTCTATCCACTACTGCTCCTCTTTCCACTTATTTTCTCCCCAAGGATATCCTTCTTCCTCCTACCTGCTTGACCAAGTACTAGACAATCTTTAAGATCCAGCACAAGTCCCACCTGCTCCAGGAAGTCTCTCCTGACCATTGTGACCTGGATTTCTTTCTCTCTTTTCCAGTATCCATAGGATTTGAATCCAGAGCTCTAGCAATTTTCCAAGGATAGGACTAAGGGTGAGATAGGGGATAGAGATACTAAGTGAGAGGAAATGCCTGACTGCCCTCTCCTCTGCAGGGATGACTCTTTGGGAGCCCATCCACATGGCTAAAAGATTCATCCAAAGTTTTGATGTTTCATCTACTAGAGAAACATGGAACTGCTTTAGAAATGGGCCACCAGCTGGGCATTCAGCCTCTGGGAAACCAAATGTTTTGGGGAAGGGCCTAAAGGCAGCAGCAGAGTCCTCCTGAGGGTGACATTCATCCAATTCTCCAACACACACATGTGCACACATGTGCATGTGTACAAACGAACAAAGCCTTGGAAAACATGTCAGGACAGAAGACACAATAGAGAGGGAAGTTCTGGCCCCAATTTGCTTTCCATGTTAGGGATGCAACAATGTGGGAGTGGGGAAGATGGTATAAGAAACACAATGTTGAATTTAGAGTCAGGAGACCTGGGTCTGAATCCTGATTCTGTGACCTTGAGCAGGAAGCTTTCTTAAACTTAAGTTTCCCCATCTAACAGATGGGGATGATACTAGCACCTACCCATGAAGGCTGTTTTAAGAAAAAAAAATGAAATAATAATTGTAAAGGATTTTATAAACCTTAATACAAAATATAAATGCTAGCTATTACTAATTACTACTATTACAACAACAACAACAACAACTACTACTACTACTACTACTACTACTACTACTACTACTACTACTACATTACTGTTACAACTGCTACTACTTTTATAATTATTACTACTATGATTACTACTACTTCTAACTACTAATAACTACTAGTACTACTACTGCTACTGTTACTATTGCTACTATGATTACTACTACTGTGACTATACTACTGTTACAACTGCTACTACTACTATAACTATTACTATTATGATTACTACTACTTTTAACTACTACTAACTATTGCTGCTGCTACTACTGCTACTATGATTACTACTACTATTATTATTGCTACTGTTACAATTCCTTCTATAATTATTGCTATTATGATTACTACTACTTCTAATTACTAATAACTACTAGCACTACTACTACTACTGTTATTATTGCTACTATGATTACTACTACTGTGACTATATTACTGTTAACAACTGCTAATACTACTCCTACAACTATTACTATTATGATTACTACTACTTTTAACTACTACTAACTACTGCTGCTGCTACTACTGCTACTATGATTACTACTACTACTACTACTATTATTACTACTGTTACAACTGCTATAATTCCTTCTATAATTATGCTATTATGATTACTACTACTTCTAACTACTACTTCTATTACCACTCCCTAAGGACTCCCTGACTCCAGGTCCTGTTCTATCCAATACACTTCCCAAGGTGATTTGACTAGATGGTCTTTTAGATGCTTTCTAGCTCTAACACAGACTGGAAAATTACACAAGCTGTAAAGTGTCTGTTCCTATTGTGTTTTGTGGAAAGAGCCAATTCCTTAACTCTTACTATTTGACCTTGGACCAACAAAAACTGAGGCTGAAATTTGGCCTGAAGAAAGCATGTGTGAGTGTGTGTGTGTGTGTGTGTGTGTGCGCGCACGTGTCACAATTTTTCCCCAATATCTGCTTCTATAACATGGATAACACAGTCAGGCTCAGCAATCTTTTCTCAGACTACTTATAGGCCAGGCCTTTTTTTTCTCATGCTCAATCATCCCAGAATTGACACAAACTATTTGCACCATCAGAGAAACCTCTCACCGGATTATATTAAGTTGCAAATCAAAGATGAGGGACTTGGTGACAAGGCCTGGCCCACTGATATCTGCCTTTGGGTTTTGGGGAGATAAGAGAGTTTGGGGGGAATGAGTGAGCTGTGCCATCTTGCTGGTTTAGGACACTTCTAGCAAGTGCCATATACTTAGTGATGTTACCCCATGTCTCCATGCTAGCCTTCTAAAGACATGGCTGCCTTCTTTGGCTGTAGACCAAATCACCTCCATGGGGCTGAGAGAGACAGTGAAGGCATCATTCCACAGAAGGTGGAACCAGTTTGCTTAGGTGACTCGGGTGAAGTCTATTCCTTGAGCTGGCACAGAGAATCACAGAATTCAGAAGGGAAGGATCTTAGCAATTATCCATTCCACCCCATATCTGAAAGGAATCCCCACCATAACTCTCCCAACAAATGGCCAGCCTGGCTAGTCTTCTTGCACCTTACTCAACTTGGAACATCCCACACTGAGGTGCTACTAACATGCTGGCTGTCTCTCACACACAATATTCCATCTCCCACTGTTGTAATACTGTTAGTTGTCCCTTCTTGTAATTTCCTCCTTCTTAACCTCCATCTCTTAATTTTTTTCTGGGCTGCCTTCAAGACTCAGCTCAAATACTGCCTCCTGCAAGGGGTCCTTCTTGGTCCCCCAGTTGCTAGTGCCTTCCTTCTGAAATCACTCCTCATCTATTCCGTTTAGATTTTATATGTATCTATATATCTATATGTATCTACTCATATACACACACATATACATCTTTCCTATTAGACTATAAGTTCCTTGAGAGCCTTTCTTTGTATCCTCAGTGCTTAGCATAGTGCCTGATACATAGTAAGCATTTACGACTTCCTTGATAGTTTAACAAGAAAACTATCCTCTGCTTGAGAAACTCCAATGATAGGGAACCTATCATCTCCATTGGAACTTGGATAATTCTAATTGCTAGAAAGATTTTTCCTGACACCAAATTTCAGTTAACCTTTTTGCAACATTCATCCTATTCCTAGTTATGCTTTCTGGGGATCAACAGATCAACTATGATCCCTTTTCCATGAAATGGCTTTTCAAACACTCAAACATGGTTATCATGGTACCTCCTGAGGCTTGTTTCACTGATTTCCATATAACATGCACTTGATACTTTTCACCCTCCTGATTGCATTCTTCTGGATGCTTTTCAGTTTATCAAAATCCTTCCTTAGAATGTGGTATCCAGAGGTGAAGACTGTCGTCCAAATATGGTCTGACCTGGACAGAGTGCAAGGGGACCATCACCTCCTCATTCCTTAAAGAGGCAGAATGTTGTAGTGAACAAGGAGCTGCTTCTGAGGCCAGAGAAACCTGAGTTCAAATCTTACCTCACACACATAGCAGATGGGCCACAGAATGTAAGTCATTTAACTCTTCAGTGCCCAGGGGAATTGTCTTTTCTTTAGACTTTTGACTGCATTGGAGAGAGAGTTTCCTTACTTGTTTGTCTATGAGTCAAGTGTTCCAAAGTAAGCTTCTTTTTATAGACAGTCAAGCATTATACTTTCCCAGCTTTCAGTCTTCTCTTTCTCCTTATTCTCCTTCTCCTCCTCCTTCTTTTTCTTTTTCTTCTTCTTCTTCTTCTTCTTCTTCTTCTTCTTCTTCTTCTTCTT
>JAJPUD010007911.1:27399-98849 GCA_023553655.1 Myrmecobius fasciatus | reverse complement strand
CAGATGGACAGACTGAGTATTGCCCTGGTACCCATGACAGGTTAATAAATATAGAGAAGAAGGCCTCTAGAATTTGTATAGATCTTCTTTGGAAGGTCCATTTAAAAATCATTGAGTAAATATTTAGAGAAGTAAGTTCCATATGTAGGGAAGGAGAAGGATATATTAGGAAATGGAGGTGATACAAAAACAAAATTTATAAACTAAACTTAAAAATAATACCTATATTATTTTCCTCAAAGATTTGTTAGATCTACAAGATAACATAAGTTCTTTGTATATTTGGAAGCATCATATAAATGTCAGCAAAACTGCTTTTGCATGTAAGAGCAGTATAGATTGTCAAATACATTATTGGAACTGTCAACTGAGGTGCAAAATTATATTGTCATCATTACTGTTATTGTTTAGTTGTTTTTCAGCCATTTTCAATTCTTTGTGACCCCATTTGTTTTCTTTCTTTCTTTCTTTTTTGGAAAAGATATTGGAGTGGTTTGCAATTTCCTTTTCCAGATCATTTTATAGATGAATTAAGGCAAATAGGGTTAAGTGACTTGCCCATTGTCACACAGAAAGTATCAGAGATCAGGTTTAAACTTAGAAGGATGAGTCTTCCTGACTCTAGGTCTTTTCTCTATCTCCTGTACCACCAAGCTGCCCTTTGTATTTTCATTATATGTTGAAATAATGCATTAAAAGAGCACTGTGGCCAAAACACCAGATGCTAAGATACTTGCATTCATACAGGACAGATATAAAGATGATTGGCTGGATTCTTTACTTTCCATTCAGATGTTTGTGCATCTAGCAGACTCAGAACTTTAAAATCTGAGATTAGGTCTAGAAACTGATATGTAATGAGCAACAAAATGATCACCTTCAATCAAATAACTAATTATGAAATCAACCAGTTTTGAAAAGTTACTACAAAGAAGCAGAGAAATAATCACAAATTGTTGCATCTAATAACTGATGAGGTGTTTATTAGTAATTGGTTGTTTTTAACTGATAGGATTTAACATTATTTTATTAACATTTTTTAACATTTTATTAACATTATTTCTTCCCCAAATAGGACAATGTATACATACAATTTTGATTATTTATCACTTGCCTGCCCCTATTTCTTTTCTGATGTCATGATTCCTGGCACATAGAACAGAAAGACATCTTGAGAAGGAAATCTTTCAGCTAGATTTTTCCTTTCTAATTTGGAGTTTGAATGCAAATCACCCCGGTGATAGCAAACAGAAAAACTTATAAGTCAATTCAACCATTTCTAAATCTTAGTGGCAGAATTCTTGAGGGTGGCCAATGTGTATAACAAAAGGGGTTCTTACCTTGCTTTGGTTAATGAGATATTCTGGACTAAAATATTCTCCTGTGTCCATCACTAAAAGACAACTGTGAAATAATGAGTAGCATGGAGGAGTGATAGAAGACACTTGCTGGGAAAAATTTTCTTCTTTGCCATTCTGTGAGGGTGAACTTGGGGGTGTAGGGTATGTTTCAGGAGTCCTAGTTCCTCTGGTGTAAGGGCTGCATGATCCATCTAACTCTCCCCTGTGACTCAAAAATTGTAGCATGCACAAGGCTCACACCATGGAAATCATTTTGGGAGATGAGCTAAACCAGGCTGCCGATAACTGAGGGGTCTCAAACCCATTGGTGAGGTAGGGGTTTTTACCCCAAATATGCAAAAATTTCCCCTGGTGGAATAGGTAGATGAGAACAATTTGTTTCAAAAGCTATGAAAGCAGCTGAAGCAAGAGCCGTGGAGTGCTTAGAGCTTGGTTAGACACTGAAGACACCAAGATCATTTACCACATCCTGAGCTATCTAACGCCAGTCATCTTTACTCTGTCCTGCCTGAGACAACTGTGAGAATTCTTATTTTTTTTTTTTTTGCTGAGGCAATTGGGGTTAAGTGACTTGCCCAGGGTCACACAGCTAGGAAGTGTTAAGTGTCTGAACTCTGGTCCTCCTGATTTCAGGTTTGGTACTCTACTCATTGTACCACCTAGCTGCTCCCACTCTGACAATTCTGAAAGAGAAAGTGAGCTGATGACTTTGTCCAACTCTGCCTCACTAAAATCTAATATATGCATGAAACAAAAGATACCATCCATATTATTTCTACCTATCTCAAAGAATAGAGTTGGAAACAGCAACAGCAGTGGTCACTTACTCCAGAAGATTTGTGCATCTCGTGACCTTCTCATTACCAACACTGTATTATGTTTACCTAAATGCAAAAAAAAAAAAAAAAAAACTTCATGGATTCCCTTGCAGCAAATGCTGGCATTTAATTATAAAGAGAAGAGACAAACAAGATGTGAGAGTGACAAAGTCAATGTGTGGGGCAAAGTGCTGGACTGATCATAGACTTATCCTCTCCAAGATAAATATTCACATTCAACAAAAGTGGTGGCTCCAAGGCAAAAAGACTACCAGAAGAATTAATGTCAATAGATCAGAGTACTTCTCTGAGAGGGAACAGTTTGTTGCAAACTTGGAGGGAAAATTGAGCTAACATACAATTGACAACAGTGGAGCAGAAAAAGAGATTGTACAGCATTGCATTTGCTCATCTGGGTCAGAATACTCACAACATTAAGACTGGTTTTATGAAAATGATGGGGAAATTCAGAAGCTGCTAATTGAAAAATGAAAACTCCACAGAGTTTATCAGCAGGATAGTTTGTCCATCTCTAAGAAGGCAGCATTTAACTCTATTAGCAAAATTTAGAGAAATATAGGATTCTTGACTCAGTGAGAAGGCAGAAGAAATTCAGTTTTATGCTGATAATAATAATGCAAAGTGCTTTTATGATGCCCTGAAAGCTATTTATGGGCCAAAGACCTCTAGTGCATCTTAACAACTCAGTGCTTATGGAGCCATATTGATTAATGAAAAGGATGTGATCCTAGAGAGATGGGCTGAACACTTCTATGGTGATCTCATCAGATCATCATCAATCAATGCTAAAGTCAATGACCATTTACCTCATGTTGAAATCAATCTCTCCTTAAAAGTTCTAACTGATGAAGAGATTTTGAATGCTATTAGACTCTTTTTGTATTCTAACTGATATTTATAAGGTGAGGAGACCATTACTCATACAAAAACTGACTGAAGTTTTCTGGGTTATATGGCCAGAGGAAATTTCTCTCCAGGAGTTAAAGAACAACTCCATTTCCATCTCTATAAAGGTAAAGGAAATAGATTGTTTTTGACAATCACAGGAGTCTCTCTCTCTCTCTCTCTCTCTCTCTCTCTCTCTCTCTCTCTCTCTCTCTCTCTCTCTCTCTCTCTCTGTGTGTGTGTGTGTGTGTGTGTGTGTGTGTGTCTGTCTCTCTCCCTTAATAGTTGATCTTTCACCTGGAAGATGGTCATCTACTTGAGAGTCAGTGTGGCTGCAAAAGGGGTTGAGGAATGGTCAATATAATGTTTGCTGCCTGATAATTCCAGGAGAAATACCAAGGACAGGTTGGTATATAACATTTGTAGATCTGACCAAAGCCTTTAATACTGTCAGTTGTTGATTCAACCATACTGGAGAGCAATTTGGAACCAAATTGCCCCAAAGGCTATCAAATTGTGTATCCCTTTTGATCCAGCAGTGTTTCTACTCAGTTTGTATTCCAAAGAGGGATACAAAGTGGGAAAAGGCCCAACATGTACAAGAATGTTTATGGCAGCCCTTTTTGTAATGGTAAGAAACTGGAAACTGAGTGGATGCCCATCACTTGGAGAATGGCTGAATAAGTCATGGTATATGAATGTTATGGAATATTATTGTTCTGTAAGAAACGACCAGCAGGATGATTTCAGAGAGACCTGGAGATACTTGCATGAACTGATGCTGAATGAAATGAGCAGAACCAGGAGATCATTATACACGGCAACAACAAGACTATATGATGATTAATTCTGATGAACATGGCTATCTTTGACAATAAGATGATTCAAGCCAGTTCCAATAGTCTTGTGATGAAGAGAACCATCTGCACCAAGAGAGAGAGAGAGAGAGAGAGAGAGAGAGAGAGAGAGAGAGAGAGAGAAGAGAGAGAGAGAGGGGGGGGAGGAGGGGGAGAAAAGGAGAGGGAGGGAAGACTGTGGGAACTGATTGTAGATCACTCTTTTTGTCGTTTGCTTGCATTTTGTTTTCTTTCTCATTTTTTTCCTTTTTGATCTGATTTTTCTTGTGCATCATGATAATTTTGGAAATATGTATAGAAGAATTGTACATGTTTAACATATATTGCCATATATTAACATATTAACATATATTAACATATATTGCCATCTAGGGGAGGGAGTGAGGGAAAGAGGGAAAAATTTGGAACATAAGGTTTTACAAAGGTGAATGCTGAAAATTATCTATGCATATATTTTGAAAATAAGAACATTTAATTAAAAATACTGTCAGTTGTGAATGCTTATGAAAAATTATGTTAAAATTTGGTTGCCCAGAGAAGTTCATCAATATTGTACATCAATTTCATCACGGCATGTCTGCCAAGGTTCTGGATAATAAATAATGTTCTCGCTCTTTCCTTGTCACCAGTAGAATGAAACAAGGCTGTGGGCTTGGTCCTATGCCTTTTAACATGATATTTCCAGTCATGTTGCTAAACACCTTCAGTGAGGATGCACATAATATTTAGGTCAGACTGCAATGATGGTAAATTCTTCAACTTGAAAAGGCTATAAGCCAAGACTAAAGTGGAAGGAATATTGGTCCATGATCTTTGGTTCACAGATGATTGTGCACTCAACATAGCCTCTGAAGCTGAGATGCAAGAAAATAAGGATTGATTTTCTGTTGCTTGTGATTATTTTGGCCTAACAACACCAAGAAAATATGGGTGCTCCTTCAATCAGCAAACACTATCCATATATAGAACCATTGGTTACAGCAAGTGGATAAGTTTCAAATACTGTGGGTAAGTTCACTTACCTTGGCAGTATACTTTTCAGGGTTATATACAGTGATAATGAAGTTGACACAAGCATTGCTAGGGCTAGCTCAATGTTTGGGAGGCTCAGAAGGAAAGTTTGGGAGAGAAGAAGTATAAGATTGACAACCAAACTGAAGATCTATAGAGCTGTTGTGCTGATCTTATTGCTATATGCCTAAGAAATCTGGATAGTATGTCAGTGTCGTTCTAGGAAACTGAATTGCTTTCATTTTAGGAAGATTCTGAAGATCACCCGAGAGAATAAAATACCAGGCACCGCCTTTCTTGAAGTAAATTTCCAAGCATCCAAACTCTATTGTGGAGAGTGTAATTCTTATGGACTGAGCACAATGTTCAAATGCCAAATGTATGCTTGCCAAAAAGATTATTTTATAGAGAACTCACACAGGGCAAGCACTCACTTGGTGGTCAGAAAAAGCAATACAAAGAAACTCTCAAGGTCTCTCTTAAGCACTTTCAAATTGATTGTGCAACATGGGAGATATATAGGAGATCCCCAGCATGTTGTGTGCTCATCAGAGAAGGCACCATGAGCAAAGCAGAATGGAAGTAGTTCAAAAGAAATGTGAGAAGCATAAATTTTGAGAATCCACCCCAAATGTTCACATGGACTACTTGTATCCAAGCAGTGACAGAGCATTCCAAGCTTGCATTAGTGTGGCCAGCCACAGTCAACATACTGCAAATTGATTCTAACATAATGATGTTCTTTTGCTCTTCTCTGAGAACAAAGGACAACAAATAACCAATGAACTAGGCAAACTTTGTTGAGTCTAAATGTAGTGAATATAAACCCTGAAGAAAACTAGCCAGAAAAATATCAGATGGTTTAATGTATTTTTTCCCTCTGAGAGGATCATCTCACATCAATATTTGGCTATGGGTAGGAGACAAATTATTATGCTTTGATCCTTCCTTGCCAACATGGACTATGTCCTTTTGACACTTTAGAAGACAGAAAGACAGCAAGTCATTAACTGGAATGACTTCCTTCCTCTGGAAACTGGTGAGGATAATGGCACTGAGATCATGACATTGTTGTGAGGACCAAATGAGAAAACATAGCAAAGTGAAACATGTGTATAATACATGCAATATATGTATACATATACACATACATCTACATAAATGCATACACAAAAGATACATCATAATATCCATATAATCATATGGATATGTACATATAGCTTTTTATGCTAGCCATTAATATATCATGAAGAAAATTACAGAAGAGGTAAAGAGAGGAAGAAAAAAGAATGGAAGAAGAGAAAAAGAAATGGAATATAAAAATAATAAATGATCAGGAAAAAGCAGAAAGGCATTTTTTATAGGTCTGCATCTGTTCTGAAGTATGGTAAGGAATAGGAAGCTTTTGAAGGAGTGATATACCATTTCCTCTCATCCATATTTCCCCTTCCCTTTGCTGCCCTCACTCATACTTTTCTCCCCCCTTTCACCTTCCCCAAAGCAAGAGCTGTCTCCCACAGTTCCTATCACACTGTATAAAGGCTATGTGTGGTAGCTGCTGCTGTGTGGGACACACAAATACCACTTGGCCAGCGGGAAGGAGAGAAAGCTGCCCTAACACCACCATCAGCACCTCCCCCTTTGTCACAAAAAGGTCATTTGCACCCAGGCTTTCATTCACCTGTGGAAGTGGCAGCCATCTGCCAGGCACCTGAGGCAAAAACTGGGCAGCTGAACGGTCTCTTTATTTAAGTGTCGACAGAACTGAGAGTCCAAGGTGTCAAGGTTTACTTACTGGGGGTGGAAGGGTGGGTGGGAAAGAAAAGGAGATTTGTTCTTACCCATCAATCCAAAATCAGCTATTTTGTGACCTTGTCTAACCTTAGCTTAATGCCGCCAGCTTAAAAAGAAAAGACAAAAACCTCAGAAAAAAAAGAGGTGGTGGGAACCCTCAATGTAATAAGGAGGAAAGCCAGTTTGTGTATTTGTTTTACCTTTTATTGTGGGAATAGAGATATTTGTTTAAGGATAGGGATAATTATGTTTGGTGTCAATATTTTTTTGAGATTTTGTTTTAACTTTGGGGCTACTTTTCTTCTTCATTCTTTCCTGCTTGTTCCTTTACTTTTCAGGGACTTGAATTTTCTTATTGTAAAATGAAGCTGTTGGATTAGAACATTTTCTAAGTTCTTCATAACTTTGAAAATATGATCCTATGATCATATTTTGACCTAAGCCAGTGCCATTGAATGATGTGTATTAATTTACTTATCCAAAACTAAAACTCTTCCTAATTTTGTAGCTATTTGACTATACCTACTATCTTTGGCTGTTTTTCAGGGGAAAAAGGATATGTTATTTATATGGGCCAGGTAAATAATATATCATCTTTCCCACCCAAGATGGAAATCCCATTGCAAAAGGAAAAAGAAATGAATTACCTTTTGTCATGACAATTCCTGCCAGAGATTTGTGGCGGGCATGCATGGAAGTCAGGTTGTCTGTTAACTCTTGAAACTTCTGTGTAACCAGCTGGTACAATGAATCAGCAAACTCCTGGAAGATACAAAAAACCAGGATCTTTTTAACTTGGGTGAGAAGAGTAGATGGTAGATGGACAATGACCTTCCACTATTGACCTTCCTTCCTAAATTCAGTTCCATCCATGAAGAGTACTTAGAACATTGGTCCAGCCTTTGAGAACATGAAATACATCATTCTGTATTTTCCTGTGTAATTTTAAGAACTGGGAACTATTATTATTCTTTTTTGCCCCCCAAAACCTTGAAAATGACTATAATTTTGTATAGCATTGGCTCATGTCAGCAAGCAGAGATCATATCAATCTTTCCTAATTTGGTGATGGAAGAGTATAAAATGAGTCTCTTTAGTTACCTCCTGGGGAGGTAGACAACAGGGGAGAAGGGGCAAAACAAACATGAGGCTCTTGTCTTATTAAGAAACAAGTCAATTCTTAATTTTTCTCCTAACCCTACCCGTTTGAGTGAGATTGCTGTCTTCACAGAATAGACTTTGGGCTACCATTTTGTAATATTTCACAAAGCCTGCCCTAATTTCACATGTATCACCATCTCACATTAGAATGGATATTGAAATACCTGCTGTAATTCACTCCTATCCACAAATCCCAGGCATGGCTCTGGATTTAGTTCATTTTGGCAGAAAGAGAATTAGATTTGGAATTGGAGAAGAGACCTGGGTTTGATTATGGATCTGCCACATAATTTGTGACCTTGGATAAATTGCTTAACCTATTTAGCCCCTAACCTCCTTGTGCAAATTAAGAGTTGGACTAGAAGTCCCCTCCATTTTATTATGATCCTACAAACTCTTTGGAACTAGTTCAGTGCTAACATTTGTCATTATTGTTTGTTGTTCAGTCATTCAATTGGACCTGATTTTTTGAGATGACATTTGGAGTTTGCTTGGCAAAGATACTGGAGTATTACCATTTACTAAAGTATGGAATATTACCATTTCCTTCTACACCTAATTTTGCGATGAGGAAACTGAGACAACAGGTAAAGTGACTTGCCCAGAGTCATATAGCTAGTAAGTATCTGAGCCCAGATTTGAACTCAGGAAGAGGTCTTTTTGACTCTAGGTTCAGCACTCTAACACTATACCACCTAACTGCTTGTGACGTTTAATAATGTATGATAAATTACTTAGTCAGACATTGAAAACACTTAACTAAAAGGTTTCTATTTTTATAACTCTTTGGACTTCATGGTTTCTGGTTATGTGGGAGGGAGAAAAGAAGCAACTCTTGAGGAAGGACAAAAATCTTCATATAAAGACCAGTGGGTAATAAGTTGGTTCCTAAGTTGAGCTTGTCCAGAACAATCTTGGAGGACACAAGAGGACATTTGGATGGCTTGGACCATTTGCTTTTCACTATCTGATATTTTTAGATAAGAGAACAAAGAATTTAAAAAATACTAGCATATCTCCCTCACATCCTTCTGACCCAGCTTCTCCCCATCTTCATTTATCCTATCAACCATCTTGTTTCATCCTATTAAATACACACCTAATATGAAGCTATTGCTCATGTGTAATGATTCTTTTTGCCAACTTCCTATAAAGTCTTCTAATTTGTTTCAAATATTCTCATTTCTTTAAATTGATTTTCCTATGATACGATCTCAAGATCCTTCACCATTCTCCTTCATCATCCTGGAATGGGATCTATCTAAGATCTTCTAAAAATGTGACACTCAGAGTAAGATTTCATTTGGTAAAAACTGCATTCTTTCTCTGCAGAAACTCCATGTCTAATATAATACAGATAAGCCAATTCAATCAATTTGGATAAAAAAATTGTCCTGTAGCAAATTTATTTATTTGATTGAAGTTTTCCTTTAAAGCAAGATATATTAGAACTATAGAGACCATGTTGGGTATAAGAACAAAAAATAGAAAATATAAATAAAAAAATTAGGCTGGTGATTTCAGTGGTATAGGGAATTTCCTTTCCTAATGTAGGTTGGCATCTTCTGTGTAGCTATATTCTTAGGGAAGTCCCTAGAGTACTGAGCAGTTAAGTGACCAGGCTTGTGTCATAAAGCTGGCAGACCTTACAGACTCTAAGACTAGCTCTATTCACTATACCATGCTGGTTTCCATTTTATATAACAAATTATAGGAGTTTAAAAAATCCAGCCTTTGAAAAGTTGAATGAGATGATGATTATATGAGTTCTTTTGAAACAAAATCAGGCCTATCTTCTGGAAGGAAAACTTCACAAAACAGATTTTTTGCCTCCCCTGTTGTCTCTCCCACCAAGAAAGGCTGTAAAAACACTCACAGCAAAGTATGTCTCTTTCTTAAGCGCTGTCTCAGAAGGTTAACAGCCTTTCCCATATGTTGTTGTGGCTGTGATAGCAAATGCTCATTATTTTTACAATTGTTCTGCAAATACATATGGAGAATCCATATAAATAATAAATGTCATACAAATTAGACTTTCCTTGGGTTGGTGTACCAAATGGGTTTCCTCTCTTGGATAATGGCTTTGGATTTCTTGGTTGGCCATATGCAAGAGTGCAGGAAGGTAATTATTTAGGAAGTACCATGCCTGGGTAAAGTGTTGGTTTATTTATTTATTTACCTTGGCTCATTACCTTTGCCACAGAATTTGAAATAAAACTGTTGCTGTAGTGTAAGAACTTTGAAAAGAGGGATGTTGATTTTTCTCTTAAACTACCTGGGATAATTTGTGTGTGTGTGTGTGTGTGTGTGTGTGTGTGTGTGTGTGTGTGCGCGCGTGTGTATGTGTATGTTTGTGTTATCTGATTCAATCATAGTAAGCCCCAAGTTGGCCCTCTGAATGAGGGAGATGAGTCAATCAGTGTTATACTAGAGGTCTCTCATATAGCCAGAACTGTGGTTGTATCTGTGGGATATAGAGAAGTATAAGTCATGGTTTCTGTCCTAAATAGTCTACCTTATAGTCAGGTTGGTGACATAAGAATACCAAACATAGACTCAGAATTTTAGAACTGGAGGAGACTTTTGCTTTTATCAACTTAGCTAGAAGCAGCTTAAAGAACTTCTTGTCACCATCATCCCAAATCATCTCTTCTCAGTCCTATTCTTCATTCCTATCTTGTCTAGATTAGAAGTTAGACCAAACAAATTATGTTTAAAACAACAAGAAGAAATAAACTTCCTCTTCATCATACAATTTCCCTACTTACTCTTTGCCTCTCTATTGACTATGTGTCTCTCTCCTTACATGTACACACATGTATGTATATAGGCAAAATCACTTGTTTTGCATGTTATTTTCTAGAATAAAGATTTTTTTTTTATATTCCAGAAGTGACAAGACTGTTTGCTATAGCTCAGCCCAATGAAGTATCCCAGAAATGGAATTTTAGCAGAGCTTTTAGGATAGAGTCCTATTGTTCCTGAAGGTTAATCTATGTTTTAATGAATTGATGGATCTATAATATCATTGTATTGGTATTCATATTCCTTCCAATGATGCAGATTATAACCCAGCCATACTTGTTGAACTAATGAAAATCATTGAGTTTCTGTAAGTATCCTACAAGGGATCCATCTAACATACTCTAGATTTTTTTTTGATATTTTAAAATACCAGTTGAGCCTAAGATCTTTCAAAAACAATTCAAAAAATATCTATTGATTACCTGCTTTGTTCACCATATAAAGTATTGGATATTCAAAGATAAAACCCAAATTTTCCCAGTGCCTAAGGAGCTCATGTCCATTGGTAATTCTTTGTTGTCCTTACATGACTAGCTCACATCTTTTTCTGGAGGATGTTATTCTGTTTCTTCTTAATTCTTTGTTATTCATATGCTTCAGATTACATGCAACTACCATGTATTATCTCTTTTGTGTTCTAGCTGGCCAATAATTTTAACTCTCCAGAGTGCTGTTTTAAGCCATGTAGTCATATGGGTATCACTACTGACATTAAAAAAAAATTGGACTTTGTTAGAGTGAGAAGTTTAGGATTAGTTTGCTCTTCCTTTTCCTCAGTTTTGGGGCAATTTCATTGCCTATATACAGTGTCTCTATAAAATAACTGATGGACCAGCTCTCTGGGCTTTTCATTAAACTTCATGTTGTAGTCTGGACAATAGAAATTCTTTACTCTCTTGGCTCCTCTTAGGTGAATTTCTGTGGTCTCATTGAGGTGACTTGGGTTCCTGAAAGCAGTAGCAACTTTTACCATACTGCAAAAGTTTTGAGTCTTATCAATAGGTAGTGTCTGCTTCCTAAGGACCACACTAAGTGTGGAGGATCACATCAGGAAGAGGCTAGCCACTTAAAAATGAATTATTTGTCCATCATAATTCATGAATCAATGAACAAAGCAAAGTATCCCTCAGTCCTCTATGACCTTGTTTGCTTCTGATTCATGGTGACAGAATAAAAATAAAAAAATTAGGCTGGTGATTTCAGTGGTATAGGGACATAGTGGGTAGCAAAAGTCCTATAATTTTTATACAATCTATTTTCCTATTGGTCCTTTAAATATGGGATCTTTGTTCAGTGACCAAAGAATACCTCGGGAGGACCATGAATCATTCAAATTCTTGAATACATGAAAGCAGGAGATTAAAGATGTTGCAGGTAAATGGAAATATGCTGTACAGATTTTCCTTGAAAAGACTAAAGGAATTGGAAAGCTTGGCCACCTAGTATTACAGTACTAGACATATCATGTGTGAAAAAATCATTGTTATCATAGCTTATGCATCAATGTATGTTACAGAGGATTAAAATGTCCAGAAATTTGCTAAGTAATTTGATAAAAACCTACAAATATTTATAGCACTTCTTTTCATAGAAGCAAAAAATTAGAAACAAAGTAGATGCTCATTGACTGGCAAGTGGTTAAACAAATGATGGTACATGATTGTAATAATATATTATGTGCTGTAAGAAAGAGTGAATATGACTTGAGAAGCATGAATATATGCTTCATATATAAATATGAATTTATGTAAAGGAAAATAAGTAGAACTGAGAAAACAAGAGACAATTATTCTAATGGTGTGAGTGGATAGAACAATCCCTCCAAATTGAAATTTCTGTATAGCATCCCATAAGCTTTACCCTGACCCCTTGGAGCATACTCAGCAGGCATTCTTGTCAAGTACAAGGAAGCTGAGGGGTAGGCTTGCTTCAAGGGATGCACAGTGGAGCCAACCTTCTCCCCGCTTCAGAGAAGACAGTTATCCTCTGATTTCCGTTGGTCATGATGACTTGAGGGTTCATTTTGTGAGGTGAAAAAAAAGTCTTAATTCACTGCTGAACTGCACCTTTCATGGATATCCCAGTCATATTTGCACTTCAAGGCTAACATGGAGAGAAGACCTAAGGCTCAAGGACTATATACACATACAATGTGTATATCTAAGATGGCGCAAGTAAGAATTCTTCTATAGGGGTACAGGTCTGATGACCTTTATTGAGAAGAAAAGATTGACTTTGTCAATTTAAGAATGACTACAATGCACATTTTTGCAGAGAAAACAATCAAATGACTCCTACTGTTACAACCCAGTTTAGTCCTATCTTCCTGGCTTCCTTTTGTGCCTTTTTGGCCCCTCTTCCCAGGTGCTTTGCTCTCATTATGAGCTAATTAACCTCAGCCTCATCTAGCTACTAATAGAATCATTTGAAGAAATGCAGAAACAGGGTGAATTATTGGATTTGGGCCTTCTTCGTGGCCACAAGGCATTTCAATTCTCTAGAGAAAGAATGCTTGCAACCAAAGTTATTACTTAGCACTCTGTTCCAATACTTCACCCTAAGGATGGCTCCCTCAACCACAACAAAGAAAGGTAGTAAAAATAATATCTAGGAGTGTTTTTTTTAACTTAGGAAACCTGGGAAGCAACTGAAATCTGAGGGTCCTACTCTGACTTGACATTTTCATTTGAGAGATATTAAACAGGTACCACTATGTCTAATGACAAGATCAATAATTACAAAATATTTCTTACCAGTTTGATTCCTAAATATTCCTCAAATGTAGCATCTTCATATCTGAGTACAAGTTTTTGCTCATCCTATCCCCTCTTTTCCTCCTACTTTTCCTAAACCTTTCACAGTATATTTCCATTTAATTCTGCTTCTGTGAGTTCTGCCTATGGTTCAAGATTCATACCATTTCTTTGGGGACTCCTCTCTCTTCTGGCCACTTTTCTTCTTGTAAAAGTACCCTAAACATTCATATTACTAACATTTTTCAGACAAGAGCCTTGTAAACCTAAAAGCTGTATTAAAAGTAACTCAGAGTACTAGACTTGAAATTAGGATGTCCTTGGTTTGAATACCACCTTTGTCCATCACTAGATGTGTAATTTGACTTTGGAAATTCACTTAACTTAAATGGCTCTCATTTTCCTCATTTGTAAAATTATAAGGTTGGACTCAATCATCTCTGAGGTCACCTCTAGGGTTCTTTCTAGTTATAAATCTATGATACTATAACCATCACTATCATTATCTTCCTTAATTCACTAGCTTAAAGTTTCAAAATCCAGGACAATAATATTGTCACATTAATAGTAACAATAATGTTGGTCAATATTGCTATAGCTAGCTTTTACATAACGCCTATTATGTGTAAGGCATTATGTTAAGTACTTTACAAATATGATCTCAAATGATCCTCAAACTCATATCCTCTCATACCTAGGGAGGTAGATGCTATTATTATTCTCATTTTACACATGAGGAAATTCAGGCATACAGGGCTTGGGTGATTATCTAAGATCAGATATATCTAAGTGTCTGAGACTGAATTTGAACTCCAGGCCCAGTGCTCTCTCCATGGTGCCACTTAGTTGCCTAAAAAAGATTCCTTTTGAATTGTTTAAGCTAGTTAATTAACTAGACATCTTTTTATGTTTGAGGTTTCATTTGAGAAATAAGAGATGAAAAGATAGAAATTTAAAAGAATCATTTCTATGAATAAATCAGAAATGTTCACCATGGTCCAGGCAATTAATTAATTTCTCAGTAAGATATAAAGTATAGTAGAATGGGCTCCTACAGAAGGTTTTGAATTGAAATACTTCACTCTCATTGCCCCAACTAATACTTAAAGACTCTAAATTATAAAGTAGGTGATGGCTTGAACCGGAAAGAGAAGTCTCCTCAGTGGAACATTTTATCAATGAAATCAAGAATTCTAATCAAATACTCCCCTTCATATGAGCCAAAGCCAAAATCAAACTCCAAAAATGTGTGGGATTTGGAATGTTCAAGGAAATCAAGCCCATTAATTATCTCTCCACATTTATCTCATAATATCATTGAAACCTAGTAAACCTCATTGTAGCTATTTTAAGTAATCAACTGTTAATTAAATCACACACATGATTGCTGCTCCATCTTTTTTTCATCTCAAAAATTATTTCTATATGTAAAAGATACGTCAGTTGATTACAAAAGGAATTGGGAAAGAGAAGAACTAACAAGCAAATACTGATTTATGTGTGTGTGTATATATATATATATATATATGCCTACTATTTAATTTAAGTATAAGAAATTTTTATTTTTCATTAATTGGGATTTGACAGATACAATAATTTTGGTTAACCAGAATCCAATTAATCAGAACTCTAAATTAATTTTATTTTCTCTACCATCAGTACTTGTATGAGAAAAAAGTTAAAATGTCTAGAATAAAAGTTAACAGTGATTCCAGGGTATAGCTTAGGGGCTGTATATGTTCAGTTCAATTTACTTGTATAATTCTATCCACATATTATATGATTTGACTCAATTCAACATGTTTGATTGAATTCCTGCTGTGTGTCAAGCACTCTGCTAGGTCCTAAGAAATAGAAAGGTGATCTATGATATGGTCTTGGTCTTAAGGAATTAATCTAAGTGAGAATTAAAAAAAACAACATTCATATGCTCATTTTCCCCACAAATAACTGTCGGATAAGTACAATCTGTTAAGCAGTGTTCCAAACACTAGAGAAGATTAAGATGCTATATCATAAATAAGGTTTTACTCTTTTTTTCAAGACCTACCTAAAATCTCATTTTCTTTAGGAAATCTCTAATTGACCCAACCATAGCAATGTCTCCTTTCTTTGAACCCTAATAGCACTTGTGTGTCTGTCTGGTACTTAAACTAGTTTGAATGGTTATGTTTTCATGTATCTGTTTTGTTTCCCCAGCTGGCCTGAGCAGGCTAGATACCATGTCCTTGATACTATAATACTATGTCCTATATTATTGGTATCACCAACATTCAACATGATTTTCTACATATTTCTAGGACTATTTGTTGTTGATGATTAGGAGGCAGCAATGGAACTGGATCTTGAAAAGTGGACCCCCTTTTAATAGGAAATGAGTGAAGGAAACTATTTCAAGTAAGCAGGATGCAAGTATGGTGGAAGAAAAGAACTAGGCTTGGCAATGGGATTGTGACCCATTTGTTTAGATTAGAAAATTCATGTAGGGCAATGGTATGTCTTTATATTGAAAATGTCAGTGAAACAGACAGCCAGTTATAGTATGAACTTGATTCAATAGGATGTCAGGTGAGGTTTTTGAGCAGAAGTCACAACTTCTTAGATTCTGGTGATGATGTGTTAAACTGCCTGGTAGGGGTAAGACATTAACCTTTAATAGTTATTGACAGCTTGGGATGACTGAGCTTAGTGAAAAGCAGTGGGGCACAGTAGAGACAGTGTTAAGAATCATACTGGTTATCTGACCCTGGAAAATATTCCTTTAATCTCTCAATTCCCCAAGAACTCTCTAAGACTCTAAGCTATGGAATAGTTGCTGACCTACAGTAAGAGAGAGTTTCCTCATTTGGAATTTTGTATGCCATTATATGATTGTTTCAGAATTTCCTCTTTTCCATTTTCCTTCCTCCTAGACATGGATGTATGTAAAATCCTTTCCAGCTCTAGGACAAAGAATAGATTGCATTAAGGAAATGTGTCATCAAAATAGGCAAAGGGTACAATATAAAAGCTAGGACTTCCAGGGATATCTCAGCCTCCACCTTTATTTTTCAGTTTATTTTTATGTGTCTCACTTTGCTCTCATAATTTTCCTTAGGGCTACCTGTGGTGGGGAAGCATAGTTAGAAGCCCTAGTGGGAATTCACTGCTGGTTCTCACTAGGAAATATAAGGAAAAGGTAGGACAAGAGACAACAGGAACCTGACAGCATAGAAAACTATGAAGGGATGTGTGGATTGATATTATGTGTTAAATTGAGATGTTTAAGGTAGTGCTAAGAGAGATTCAACTGGATGGTAGTTAAGAGTAGATGCTTATAGATAATTATCAATTCAGGAACTCTGAACACAATTAAACAGGAGTTGACGTTATAATTCCACATGATTTCTAAGTCTCATTTTAACCCTCACAAAAAGCCTTAGCAATCAACTGAAGTGTAATTTGCAACATACTTCTTTGTTAAATATGGAAAAGAGACACCCAGCTGCAATCATTATAATGGTTGATTTAGCAATTTAGCAAATGCTTGCTAAATGGTTCCTTGGTGACCTCAAAGGGTTAATTCAGCTTCCACAAATCATTCACTGATTTAAGGAATAGTTTACACTCTGAGAAAATGCAATGCCAGTAATTCCACCTCCATGCTTATAAGGAATTACCCTGAAGGTGATGACAAACACGTCTTTATTAAAGAGAGAGTTGAATAAAATGAGGGCTGGGAATAAGGGATGGAGTTTCAAAAACTATATCTAAGAATTATGATAATAGGAACAAATTTAGTTGGGCTGAGGTAATGACATAAAAGAAAGTCAAACTGTGGGCACAGTTATTCCAGGAGAAGGGGTTATCTGTCTCCCAGAGAATCCTGCACTTGACCCCATGAGGAAAGGCATGTGGTCTCTGGGTATAACATCCTGGGAAAAAGGTGCCACAAGAAGAAGAATAGATGAACAAAAGACTGAAAGGCAAATTATATAGATAGCAGTCACTGTGAAGAGGAAACATACTTCCTACATGAAGGCACCTGGGGATAAAGTCATATTCATCCTAGGCTAGTTATGGTTCTTTATCTTGATATATATCTCTAAGGGAAGAACATAACCAATTTCTCAAAGTCTTATATCCCACCTTTGGGCTATTAATCTATGATCTGGTCATGGCTTGACATTTCGAATGCATATGGTCAGAGGAGAGAAGTCCTTGGCTACTTAAGTGATACATATAACCAGGTACTCTGAGGTTAAGTATGCAGGAATGAAAAGATAGCCTTAGCTGGTGATACTTGTGTCTGCTCTTAATTAGACCTCATCTTCTTAAACTTGTGAGTCATGATCCCACATGGGGTCTTACAACTGAATGTAGAGGTTGTGAAATTATGATTTATTATCAGTAAATGTTTGATTCACATAACTATTTTATATATCTATATACTCAGGGTCACATAAAAATTTCTCAGATAAAAAGAGGTTGTGAATGGAAAAAGTTTAAGAAGCCTTGATTTAGACTATACTTCTTGATCACCAAATGAGATTACTAGCAACTTTGCACATGGAAAAATTTAAGTTTAATTCAGAAAATTAAATAGCTCAAACTTTATTAATTTCTAGCACTAATATTTTGGATGGCATAAATAAATAAAATGTTTCGAATATGTTCGAATTTGCAATGGCAGTCTTCAGGGTAAAATTGACATTCAACAGAAGTGGTAAGGATATTAAAATCAATAGATTATAAAGGAGAAAGTCTTTAGTAAATATTTTCTTGTTGAAATTCTGTCTTTGGGTTTATAAGGCTGAAATATCAGAAAGGTTAGATTTGCATATGGGTGGGGTAAGGCCAACTTCTTCAGAGGAATACTACCAAATACTCTCTTTGTTCTTTTCTTCTTTTTATTATGAACTTGACAAATTCCAACATACATGGCCAACATAAAAACAGAATTGCATATGAAACTTCAAACCTATTTTATTTGTAGTTTTAAAAATTCTTAAAATATATATATTCAATATATATTCAATTTAACACAAGTATTCAAATAATGCCATGTTTATCTCCTTTTGAACTTCTTTCCACTTTTTCTACTTGTTTTACTTGACATTTTAATGTTTACTTGATGATCTTTTCTTTCTTTTTCTGCATAACTATCATTACTCTTCCCCTCCAAAAGAAAAGTTATCCTTGGTAATAAATAAACATAGTTATAAAAAATAAATTTGAATGCCCATTTGTGAAATGTTGGTCTTATTCTGTCCCTCTAGCTGATAAACTCTGTCAAAAGTAGGAAGTGGTATTCAACATCCTTCTTCTGAAGTTGTGATTGATTGGTCTTTGTGAATTGTTCTTAAATGTTTCACAGTTGTTTCCTTTTCAGTGTTATAAGTCAAATTATTTCTCATATCTCCCTAACACTCCTTTTCACTTCAAATGACCATTAATTGGTAAGGAAGGAACGAAGCCTAGAAACTTAAGTTATGGCCAAATAGAACAGGTCTATGAATGGCATGCTTAAGAGTTTAAAATACTTTTTAGTGAGGATCTACCGAGAGATTTTGATCAGAGAGTGATGTGATGAAGGCCATGTAATAGGAAAATTAATGTGGCAGTGTCATGTAGGATTGATTGGAAAAGAAAAAGAATGGAATAAGAGAGGCTGGTTAGATTATTAAGTCTAGATAAGAAGCAATGAGGGTTGAATTTAGAATGGTGGTAGAAGAAAGAGAAAGAAGGAAGATATATTGCAAAAAATGGAAGTGATAAGAATTGCCCAAAGGAACAGAATCTTGAAAAGACTTCATTTAGTGTGCAAGAATTTTTAGAAGAACCAATGAAAGAAAAATCAAAGAAAAGAAAGGAATACAAGAAATTTGCTGAGTTTCCCTTTCTCCCTCTTGCTGAGGAGAATGGAAAAAAGTAGCAACTTTCATTGAAAAGAGTGGAAAGGTGGAAGTTAAAAGGAATCACACAGAAAAAGTTTACTTTCATTTAGAGTAAGGATTTGGAAGAAATAATTTTGTTGGAAGTAACCAGTAGAGGGCTGGGATAAGGTTAGGCAGGTATGGAGTGAACCTAGTAAAAACTGGCATATATAGAGATGACTATAAAGGTCAGATGTTACTGAAAAGGCAGCAAGAGGCACAAGCTGATCCAAAAGTTAGCTAGTAAATTGGATATATGAGTAATGATAGAATTCAGTTTCTGGAGAAGAGTTGAAATACCAAACCATCTAATAATTTAAAAAATAAATTAAGAAATATTCAGTTCAAAAATTGTATAAAATTTAAACTACTTAATAGGTAATGATAGAGATTGTAGTAAAATTTTATATAATCAGAGAGATTGTTTATGAAGGGAACCTTTTCTAAAATACCTTTTCATTGCACAAAGCTTAACGGAGCTGTCCCAAACATAGTGCTGACAATAGAAATCTCTATGGATCATATTCCTTGATATTGCAGTTTTCTTACCAGAGTTCAGAAGAAGGAGAATGTGGCTTCAGGAAAGGATGGGTCTTGAACTATTTAGGCTAAAATTTGAAAGATGAGCCATATTTATATAAGTAGAGAGGAGACAAAACATTTCAAGTGGTTTAATGAAAGGTTTACAAGCTGGAAAACACAAAGCATGTTCAAAAGAAAGAATGCTGGATTTCGTTCAGAAAACTTAGGTTCAAATCCTAACTGACACTGTCATGGATACATTCTGGGCCCAAGTTTTTCTATCCAACCAGCTGGTCTTAAAGGTTCTTTGTAATTATATGTCAGTGAGTTGGATCCATTTGTTTAGAGCAGAGTTCACATAAGATAGTGCTGAAACCACTCACTCCAACCTTTGCATAATAGAACTGTTTTTTCATTTCTGCATGTCTGGAGGGATGATCTCTACATCTTTCTGTAAAATCTTTCCTTCCCTTACCATTGATATACTTCTATTGACTAGTTCAAATCCAGTCTGTCAGTTCTAAAACAACTTTTGTTAAATTAACCTCTCTCTGACCAACTACCTCATCACAAGATGCATATTATTTTTGTGTCTTGACTCTTTTTAGATAGATACAGAATTTATTAAATGCTTACTATGTGACAGGCATTGTGTTAAGTACTGCTGATACACAAAACAATCTATGCCATCAGGGAGCTTTTGTACTAATTTGTGTGTGTGTATATATATACATATATGTACATATATACATACATATACACATGTATACACACATGTATACATAGGCATATGTGTAAACAAGTATACATCATATTTAAATATTTAATTTAATTTAAATATTCCAAGCATATTTAAATATATTTCAAGTATTTCTCTGTGTCTCTCTTAGTCTCTCTATCTATCTTTCTTTCCCTCTTCCCCAGGACTAGGGGCAACAGAGATTTTCTCTTCTTTGCCTTTTTCTGGGGCATGAGTAATTAAGTGGGAACGTATACAGTGAGAACTTTGGAGCCCTAGTCTATAATAGAAGTATAAGCAATATTAAATAAAAATGTATGATTCTATCAATATTTAAGCAAAAGACAAATGTGTATTTAGCCTTTATTCTGTATGGGAACTGAGCTAAGAGCTGGAGATATAAAGAAAAAGCAAATATAGTCCCTGTCTTCATGTCTTTAAGGACTTTATATTCTAATGGGCGAGAGAGGAGATAACATGTACATACATAAGAATATCGAGATACAAAGAAGGCTTTCTACAGAAAGGAATGCTTCAGCTAAATCTTGAAGGAATCTATGGATTTCAAGAGGCAGATGTGAAGAACACGAACATTCAGGCATGGAGAATAGCTAGTACAAAGGATCAGAAATGGGAGTTGGAGCATCATGTGACAAGAATACCAAGTAGGCTAATATCAGTGGACCATAGAGTATAGGGAGGGGAGTAATACAAACATGCTGAAAAGATGGGAAGGAGCCAGAATATGTAGAACTTAAAATGATAAATTAAGAAGTTTGTTTTATCCTAGAAGTAGAATTTTTTTTAGCAAAGATACTAGAGTGATTTGCTTTTTCCTTTCCCAACTAATTTTACAGGTGAAGAAACTGAGGCAAACAGGGTTAAATGACTTGCTCAGGGTTACATAGCTAGTAAGTGTCTGAGGCTGGATTTGAATTTCCTGTGGGGCTGACATGCTCTCTATTGGGCCATGTAACTACCTCATTTACTTGGGAGACACTTACATTTTCGAAAGAGTGAAGAAACAGTCATATCTATACTTTATAAAAATTACTTTGGAAGCTATGTTGATGGAATGGAGTGAAGAGAGAAGGGACAGGGAGACCAATTAGGTGTGGCTCTTATAGAAATCCAGGCATGAAGTTGTGGTAACCTGAATCTTTGTGGGGAATTTATAGGTGGAGAGAAGAGAGCATCCATCAGAAATATTGTGAGTAGAAACAGCAAGATATAGTAAATGATTGGATATGTAGAGTTAATGAGAGTGAGGAGTCGAAGGTGACATCTAGGTTTTAGAAGTAGTGATGAAAAATCGTTGTACCTTTGAATGTAATAGGACCATTGGAAAGAGCAATCATTATGGGAGAAAAGATGATGAATTTTCTTTGGGACATGCTGAGTGGCAATCAAGTTTTTATTTTTTTCTTGAGTATCCTGAAATATAATTGGAAAAAATTAGTGGGTGTGAATGGTTATACAGTTTAGGTTGAGAGGAAGAGACATATTGGGGGGAAGGATTTCCGGGGTAGCAAAAAGAAAAAAAAATAGGATCATAGATTTAGAGCTGAAAGAAACTTTAGATGCCCTTTAGTGTAACTCCTTCACATGATAGATGAGGAAACTGAGTTCAGAACAGTTAAGTGACTTGCCCATTATTATCTAGTCGAGTGACATAAATAGGTTTTGAAATAGTGCTTGAGGTTGAGAGGACATTTTTCTTCAGAATACTGTGACCCTCTATTACAAAGTGATCTTTAAATCATACTAAGACTGGAAAATAGAAACCCGTCTCTCTATTTTACATCAATAATTTTGTAGATTCTCCAGCCTGTTTTTGGATCCTTTCCTGTTTACCTGCCCCTCTTGCAGAGGCTAAGAAGGAGGACTCAAAGGAATTCAAACCAATTAGTTTAGCTGTTCATTGAAGCTCCCCTAAAAGTTATGAAAGAATTGAGGCTTTCTTTGCTAAACTGTGACTTGGGAATAACCTAGTACTACCCCCATTAACCTTCATAATTGAGAATTAAAGGCTATGAGTATGTGTCTCTGTTTCTTTTTCTCTTAGTCTACCACTTGTCTTCATATACTTCACATACTCCTATCAACTTGTATCAACATAGATATAGCAGCATTATAAAAATGTCTTCTTGTTGCTTCAATTCCCCATTTTAAATTGGAAAACCATGGAAACTAAAATGTATAAAATAAATTCGTAGTGGGGTGGGAGATAAAACTCAGTTGCCCTGACTTTTATAAAACTGGTGCTTTCTGATTTATTCATTAAGACATTGTGTATCTAGTTTTAATTAGAATCTTTAAATTCACATTAGTGTGTTAATGCAAGGATGCTAACAGATGAGATCCTCCGTTCGGGGTTGATTCATTGCTATTTGCATTCATCTTGTTTTAAAAAGATGTAAACAAGAAGTACCATTTCAATGAATTTAGAGAAAACAAGATTTCCCACTGAAATAGCAGTTGTTCCTTAAAGGAGGTAATATTTAGTTTCCAGGCTTTTGCTACATCTAAGAACAGTTTTGCAGTTATTGCTTAGGTAATGAAGAACATCAAGGCCTATTTTGCAGAATCGTTTTTGAAGTCGATATTGCACTTGCTAACAAATACCAAAAAGGATAAACCTTTTGTTTTTTTTTCTTCCTCCTCAATCCTTAACCTGAAAATCTGTTCCTGGAGAGACACATGAGACTGGTTGCAAGTGCTGAATAATTCAAAGCAATGCATCCTGTGAATTGACTGAAGTCACTGCAGGGCCACCATCAATCATTCCTGAGAACCCACAGAGGAATAATAATAATAACGATACCTTATGTTTATAAAGCATTTTATAGTTAACAAAATACCTTACATATATTATCTCATCAGATCCTCACAATAACTCTGTGATATAATCAGGGCAACAATTATTATCTCAATTTTTGTAAGTGACAAGAAACTTAGAAATGTTAAGTGACTTGACCAAAGTGTAACATAGTAAGTTGATTTTAGTCAAGTGTGCTTTCCCTTATGTGAAATCGAAACATTTAGCAAAGGAAAGAATATCAGGGCAAGCTATAGCTTGCAATGAATAATAAGAATAATAAAAAAGGGCTTCTTGAACTATGTGGTGGACAAAAGAAAGCTTGTAAAAGGGAGAGTGGGTAGCATTTATATAACACTAAGCAAATTATAGATGTTCATCTCAGTAGAAGTCTACTTTATGTGCCACTTAGGGTAGATGGGAATGATGAAAATGGATAGTCATGATGGGGCAGTTCCTATTTGAGATTTGTTTTCTCTATAAAAGAACATTTTCAACTTAGGAAGTCTTGAACAATAGTGGATAGTTTCCATTTTTGAATGGATCTGTGATACTTTCAGTGATAGAGATCACAATCTATCTGTGTCCTATGCAATTCTTGTTGATTGTTTTCCATAAAATTTCAGCAGAGACTAATCTTGACATCCTAGGGCAGTTTCTTCTAGATCTCTTAACTTTTTGTGGATTCCAATTGAGCATAGGCTATGCAACAATTACCATTGTTTCATGCTAAAAGACTGACTTACCTTCTTATCTGTTCACTTGTTTCTGGTGACAATCCTTTATTCCATTTCTGCAGATTTCTTGGTTGGGGATGTATTGTAGCTTATTTGTCCCTAAAATAAGTTCTCTGTTTTATTTTGGGTAACTCTCAAGTTTATTGGTTCAGAGAGTTATTATTGTAGAGTCTCCTATATAAGAGCTTAAGCTTTTTTACACTAGTGATCCCTTTTTGCCCAAGAAATTTTTATGTGACCCTCAGGTATATAGAACAGGTATACAAATCCAATATTTGCTGATAACAAATCATAAGTTTGCAATTCCTCATATTCAGTTATGTCACTCCATTTGAGCTTGCAATCCACAGTTTAAGAAGTTTTGTTCTAAATGAGATTTGTAATCACTCAAAAGAATTCAGTCTTTCTATAGATAAAAAAATAGATGGAGAATTTATATAATGCAAATAATAGTATTTAATTGAATGACAAACTATGGGACCTTAAATATAAATATCTTGAATAGGCATAACACATGGATGGTGATCTGGTGAAAAATTAAACGTGAGAAGGAAAGTGAGACTTTCCTATATGATTGGATTGCTTTTGGGAAATTACATGATGCTTTCAATGATCTTAAATTTCATCCTATAAAAGATTTTTTAAAATAAAAGAAATGATATTCTTTGGATAGTGTATAACTACAAGTTTGGGAAAAATATAGACAATCTTCAAAGAATGGCTAACATGGTTATTCTACGATGAGATGTTTAGAGGTTAATTAGCTGCTCTCAATGAACTCAAATCAATGTGGCCTAGAATTTTTTTTCTAGAATTCTATGAGAATTTCTGAATATATTTTCTGAGTCATAGTTAGTTATATTTGAATAATTATGCAGAAGTAGAGAAATATCTCATGATGGGAGATGGTCAGGTGTGATAACAATTTTCCAAGGGATCTAGAAAATGGATTTTTCTAAAACATTAGCTGGTGAGCTTGACTTTGATTCTTGGAAAAAAATTTAAAAAGTGTTATTAAAATAATGATTTGGAACCACATAGAAAGGAATGAGGTGTTCACTATGAATTTCATCAAGAATAAGACTATGCAGACTAGCATAAGCTAAGAAATGCCACAGACACAATATAAACCTGATTGTTATAAGGGAGTTAGAAAAATTTCTTAGTTATTTTTTATTTTTTTATTTTTTTGCTTTTTGCTAAGGTAATTGGGGTTAAGCGAATTGCCCAGGGTCACACAGCTAGGAAGTGTCTGAGACCAGATTTGAACTCAGGTCCTCCTGACTTCAGGGATGGTGCTCTATCCACTGCCCCACCTAGCTGCCCCTTCTTAGTTATTTTTTGTGGACAAGAATGTAGAAAGATACTCTGAATGAAATACAGTTAGGTGCATTAAAAACTGGTGGAATGAATGGAGTCCAGAAAGTGGTGAATAATGGACTGATGTCAGCCCCAAAGAGGACATAACGGAGTCTGATAGAAAAAGGATCATGTTCAATATATATTTTTTCATCCTTAACTTGGATGAAGGCATATACTGCATAGCTATCAAACTTGAAAATGGCATATATCTAGGAGAAATAGGCAACATATTAGCAGAATTAAGATTCAATTTTTTTGATGACTTAGAATGTTGGAACGAACCTAATAAAATGAAATGGGGATAAATGTGAAGTCCTACACATGAGTAAAAATAAAACAAACCACATATTTAAAAACAGGTTGTGGAAGATATGGTTAGACAATAGTTCCCATGAAAAGGTCTGGAGTGTGTCTTAACCTGGGGTCCATAGATTTCAAGGAATCCATGGATAGACTTTTGGGGTATGGTGAAGGTATGTGAATCTGGATGGGAAAATTACACTTTTATTTTCACCAGGCTCTAACTGAAATTTAGCATTTTAAAAATTTATTAAATACAGGCAACACAAATTATTCTTACAGCTCCACAGACTTCAACAAGCTACCAAATGAGTTCATGAAACAAAAAGATTGACAACTTCTCATTAAAGGGTTTTAGAGTACCACAAGCTTAATATAAATTAGTTTAACACAGCAGGCAAAAAAAGCTGTCATGATCTTGGGCAGTATCAGCAGAAATGTAGTGTCCAGAACAAAGGAAATGGTAGTCTCACTGTGCTCTGTTCTAGTCAGACTTGCCCCTGGAGTATTGTGTGCAGTCTTCTGTACCACATTTTGGGAAGGGCAAGCAAAACACTCAGAGAAAGGTGATAAAACATGATGCAGGAATTCAAAATTCCCACATAATTGATCATGTGCAAACACCTCCTGTGGGGACAACAAATGGATCCATTTAACGAAGGACAATAGGTTAAAAGATAAAAAATGCAAAAAATTCATACTAAAGCCCTATATACCACATCATGATACTTTTATATTTACCAAAAATGCTATCATAGAAACAAAAATAAAATTTTGACTTATATTATGCCCTATGCATGGTAAATAGTCAATAAATGATTAATTGACAAATGGCTATTTAGTCATTGTCTTTTTTTTTTGTTTTGTTTTTTGCTGAGGCAATTGGGGTTAAGTGACTTGCCCAGGGTCACACAGCTAGGGAATGTTAAGTGTCTGAGACCAGATTTGAACTCAGGTCCTCCTGACTTCAGGGCTGGTGCTCTAACCACTGCACCACCTAGCTGCCCCTCATTGTCTTATTTTTATTAGGTTAAAATGCCAGGTTCTGAGTTTGACACGCAATCACATAGACAACTAGAAAGGATTAAGGATGAAGAGGAAAAACCTTGCATTATTAACGGATTGGGAAATAAGATCTATAAAGAAGAGTGAAAGGAATTGGCTAAAACAACAGGGATTGTTTAATATCAAGAGCCCTATTCATTTTCCTTAGTCAACAATAAAGCTATAACTATACATTTGAAACATTTGAAAAAGATGTAGATCAATCAACCAATCAAGCAAATCATTATCAAGTATTTATTAAGTACCTACTATGTGTTAGGGAATGTGCAACTAGAGTCATAGGGACACAAACCCCGAAATGAACCAGTCCCTGACATCAAGGCATTGCCATTGTATTGGGGAAAACAATAAGCACATATATAGATAGATACAAAATATTTGTGAAATAAATAAAAGGTCACTTTGGTGAAAGGAGAGAGGCAGTTGAAAGTGGAGGAATCAGGAAAGACCTTATGTAGGAGATAGTTTTTAAGTTGAGTACTGAAAGAAGCAAAAGAATTGAGGAAGAATTTCTTGGAGTCACCAACAGAGTGGTAATTGCTAGACTTGTGCCTGAGTTAGCAAGAAGAATTGTGAAATCTTTGGTGAAGAACTCGAAAAATAGAGTTTCTGTCTGGAAGCAGGAAAATGGGCTGGATGACTTTTTGAGGTGTCTCTTGGACCTTGAGATGCTCTGGTTATTTCAACAGTGATCCCTTTGCAACTTGGGGTATGTTTTAAGATGAGCTTCAGGTGGGGCTCTCCTGTACCAGAGCTATTAAATTAGCACAAATGGGTTTTCTTTAACTGGGTAAAAGCTCTATAAAGACTCTAGCCATTGGGAATAATGGACTGGACTATGGTATTTATGGCCTCTGCAAAAGAATTTGATTGTAAATTCCCATTATGGGCCCTGACTCTCAATAAAATAGGTTTTTGTTGTTGTTTTATCAGACCTGTTCTTTTAGGTTCTTGGTTTCATTTTACTGTCTAACCCTCCCCTACTTCCCAACTCTCAGGCATTAATAAGTGTCCTTGGGATGCCAAGAATAAGAATAAAGCACTCTGCTACAGTTGTTACTATTGTCTCTTCAATGTTCCTCTTTAAACTATTTAAGACTTACTAGGTAGCTTTTCCAGGGGAGAAGTGTTCCAAGTGATGTAAAACATAGTGCCCTAAAAAATATTGCCCTGTGGGAATTTCAAGGGATGACCTGGGTGGTTACCCAGGTGGGGGATAACACAAGTGTGTTCTTGCTGTTTGCTCTGAAGTTGGTCTCTTATAGTATTACATATCATACATGCATTTTAGGTGATATGGGATGGAAAGGAAGTGGCTGAGCTTAGCAAGGCAAGCTTCTTCTTTTCTACAGCACTAATAACGCACATAGTTGTGATTGAGTTTTGCCAAAAGCAATCATCACAAATTTGTTGTTGTTGTTCAGTTATTTCAGTCATGTCTGACTCTTCATGATCCAATTTGGGTTTTTTAGGCAAAGGTACTAGAGTGGTTTGTCATTTCCTTCTCCAGTTTCTTTTATAGGTGAGGAACTGAAGTGAATAGGATTAATTGACTTGCCCAGGGTCACAAGCTAGTGTATGTCTGAGGCTAGATTTGAATGCAAGAAGATGAATCTTCCTTATTCCAGAACTGGCAGTCTATCCATTGTGTTATCTAGCTGTCCCAGTCATTACAAATAAACTGGTTTATTTTACTGTTGGTATTATTATGATTGGTGTGATTTAGTATAATGAAACTGTTTTCTCTTTTTCCCCCCCTCATTGTCATTGTTTTTCCATTTTCTTCTTGAAAGGGTGAAAAGCTCATAGCTTGGTAACTGAGATCATGAGAAAATATTTGGAAAACAGTACTATACCTTGCACATAGTAGATGCTTAATAAATATTTGCTAACTGAGGCAATATCACTTTAGGAGGTTCAACTCACCAGTTCCTTCTCAGCCCATCCTGAGTTCTTCTAGTAAATAAAAGACTAGGGAGGTTTTAAAAATTTAAAAATTTCTCTTGAAGAAGCCCTTTGCCTTTTTTTGTGCCATTTTTACCACTGTGTGTATTGAAGTAGTCCAGAGAATTCATGATCTTGTGGCCAGCTTTCTGTTGCTGAGCCTCTCTGCACTTCTTTAGCCTGGTTCTTGAATGACAGACAACCACCCCAATCCAACAAGCATTTCTTAACTGCCTATCATATTCAAGATAATTGGAAACTAGATGGCATACTTATCTTCCTGAGGTTAAATTTGGCTTCAGATACTTACTAGCTGTGTGACTTTGGGCAAGTCACTTAATTCTGCCTCAGTTTCCTCATCTGTTAAATGACCTGGTGAAGGAAATGGCAAACCACTCCAGTATCTTTGCCAAGAAGACCCCATATGAGGACATGAAGAGTCACACATGACTGAAACAACTGAACAGCAACAATCCCCTATGTGAAGAAGCATTTTCTCTTAACTTCAAAACACGATTTTTCCTTATCTCCCTAGTTAGTAGTATGCTTTCTTTCTTGAGATTATTTTACATTTACTGGCTAGCCTACAAGTAATATTCTTCTAGGAGAATATAAGCCCCTTGAGAGTTCTTTGGGCCTCAGATTCCTTCCTTCCTGTAAAAAGTGTTAGACTAGATGATTTCTAAAGTCTTTTCTAGTTCTTGATCTATGATCTCATGGAAGTTTCATTTTTTTCTTAATGTTTCTCAGAGTACTTAACTAATTTCCTCCTTCCACACAGAAGGAAAATAATGTGTTTGGAAATAATACTGCCAGTTGAAAAATAGTAGGTACTTAGCAAATATTGAAATAAATGGATTGAAATGTAAGGAAGAGTACATAAAACTTGGGAGTCTTCTATGTTGTCAATACTTTCTTCTATGACTAAGTCTATAAATTCTCTTTCCTAATAGATTGCAAGTTTCTTGAGGGCAGAAACAATTTCATTTCTCTCAGCAGATTTACAATATCTAAAAATATCCTTCTCTATCTGTCCTTTAACTCTCCATTCATTCATATATCTCTTAATCCATTCATCTATCTATCCACTTACATATATATATCCATATATCCATTATCTATCTATCTATTCATTCATGTATCTATTAATCCATCTATCCATCTTTCTATCTCATTATTTTTAAAATTTATTTTGGTGGGCATAAAATTTAGCACTTGTGATTTCATTAGTATTGGGGAAATCCAATTATAGAAAATCTCCTAGTAGTGTGCAATTAATGCACTCTGAGATATTTCTGGGGGGTAGTGAGAGATCAGTGTCATGCTCATGGTTATCCAGCTAGTATATGTAAGAGACAGAACTTAAATCCAGGTTTCCTGCCTTTGAAGCCTACTTTATATTTATTGTGCCATATAGCCTCTCCATCCTTTAAGCCACACACTTAATAATTAATAAACATTTTTGTCATTGAATTGTTCTCTTTGTCCTGAAATTACTAAAAGCAGTTTGTCTGTCTGTACAACGCTTAAGAAGACCCAGAGAAAGATTATTCTCACTGTCTATTTTAGGCACAATCATTTTCTTTCATTGTCTTACGAGGCTTGGAGTTTACTTCAGTGTCTCTGATCATCATTTTGTTTTCTTCTGCCCACTGCTTTTTGGGCAAATTGCCTAAACAGCCTCCAGAACTGAGTGTGTTCAAATGTCAAAAAAAGGCATGTACATTGTGAAGTGTTTTGAAAGTTTATAGCATAAAACCTTCCATAGAAAATGGTTTTGGCTTTATGAGTGATAAAAAAGGACATGGGAAAGATAATGATAGTTAACCAAAGCGTATTTATAACTAGACTGTGATGTGATTCCATTTCCAAGAAGTTCTTGTTCCAAATTGTGAAATTAATGGAATAAGTATCTTTATCAATATTCCCTCCTTCACCTCACTCCTAGCCACACAAAGTGATATCATGATTTATCCTCAAGTAATAATATGATATTGTTAATGAGGGTCGCAAGGCTACTCTATTAAATCTCCTAATGGTTACTAACATTGAATATCTGCCTCTTGGGAAGATTTAAGGAAGGTCTGTGGCTTGTAGCTTTAAGACAATTGCTTGCTCTTAGCACACTTTCCACAATGTCCATAACCCAAAGGGCAAGGTGATAAATCGCATATAGGAAAAAAAAAGCTGGCAACTAGCAGTAACCTGTTCCCCCAGCAAAGCTCCTTGTTAAAGGATTACTTCTGACATGACTTGCTCTGCTTTTTTTTCCTCTCAAACTACAAAAAGTAACTTGGAAGAAAATCTCAGACCAACCAAATTATTGTGGGTAGCACACACGTTGCTAAGATACATAAAATTCTTGGACTGAAGAGTTGAATTCTTTCAGCAAAAGTGTATGTCACGGATAGCCTTTAAAAAAGCCCCAGCAGCAAAGGTAAAGATACTGCAAAGCAATTACATGTTCAGGAAATATAATTCCTCCTAGTATTCCTCCTTCAGTATGTTTTAGAAGCTGTTAATCCAATCCTTACCTTTATGCCTGTCCATCTTTGTTTTGCATTTTAAGAATACCAGTGGGAGAGGATTGGAAATCCTAGACGATTCCAATGGAGGTTCATCTAGTTTATGATAAAACTGACTAATTTATTTTTTGTTTATACTCCACTACTCCAACAAAGCTTCCTCTATAGAGTTTTCTCTCTATTCTTTCAGCCTTCCAACTAAATGTCCTTTTTTTCTCCCTCTATCTCTTCCTCCCTTCCTTTTTCCCTCCCTTCCTCCCTTCCTTTTTTCCTCCCTTTCTCCCTTCCTTTTTCCCTCCCTTCTTTTCTTTCCTCTCTCCTTTTTAAAGTTTTGGTTTGCTTTTCTTTTTAAACTGATGAAGGAAAAAAAAAACTTATGACATTCTGGGAAGATGTAGTGCATGTAAAATATTTTTTTTTCTTTTGGATGTGATAAAATCTTGCCTAAAACCATGTCCAACCTTTTTAGCAAAAAGTCCAGATGGCTTTACAGTCTGTGCAAAAGACTTTATTTGATGATGTTTCTCAGAGTGTCAGCATGGCAATATCTTTCTAAACAAAAGACCATATTTGCATTTGTGAGGAAGAATTTGGGAGGGGAAGAGAAAAAGAAAGAAACAAATTGAGAAAGACCCAATGGTCTCTGAATTTAAAAAAAAGAGAATATTTATTTTTATAGTTTGGGGTAGGGGGGAGTTGGCCTGAGAAACTATTTTAGAAAGATGAAAAATTTAGCTTTTTCAAAAAATTGAAGATGAGTGGCCCCAGACAAGATTGGTTAAGTTATTCATCTTCTCTCTCAATCTCAGCATTTTCATGATGTTTACTACGTGAGATGCTATTTCTGATATCAACCCAGAGCTATGTGCTACAATTCATTATCAGGTGCATATGTTTAAGGAAAGAGAGGTTTTGGAAGAAGTTTGAGAGTGTGTGAGCAATATGAGCTGGCAGCACTGAAATCTTGGGCGAGATTTTCATTTGTTGTCAGAACGAATAACTCCTCATACCTGTTAGCCACAGCTCCCAACTCCTGGGAGAAAAAAATTGCTTTCTAAGCATAGGTGATGAATCCCTTCATTCCTTCTATGAGGTAGGCAATGGTCATTGAGATCCCTATTTTATAGATAGGGAAACCAAGACCCAGAGAGGACAGTAACTTCCCTAAAGAGATACAAAGAAGCCACAGTACAGGATCACCAGGTCCTACCCTCTAAATGAGGTCCCTGTTTTCCAGGTTGTGGCTTGTTGACCATTAGTAGCATGGCATTTAATGATCTTCATTTTCTTCTGCTCCTGTGAATTATTCTCTTGGCATCTTCCCTCCTTTTCTTATTTTTCCATTCTCACTTTTCATATTATCTATTAAAATCAAGCAACTTTAGTAAAAAAAAAATGTCCGATCTGCAAATTATTGTATCCAAAATTGGATCCTTTCATATGGGATTTTGTGATGCTATCTCTTCTTCATTCTCCCAAAGTACATTGTGATCCTTCTGTCTCAAACCCTGCTCTATGAATTCTTTGTCCATATCAGCCCACCTTTTATAAAAATCATAGGATAAAATCCATTATAGACTTTGGAAGCTACTTAATCCAATCTCCTCATTTTGCAGATGAGGATGCAGAGTTGTAGAGAGGTGATTTGCCCAAGTTCATAAGGTAGTAAATGACCATGCTAGATTTGAATTCCATACCAGTGTCCAGATCAATACACTTTCTTCTCTATCACAGAGTTTCCTGAATTATAAGTACTTCTGAATGCTTGAAAATAATTCTCTTTAGCCTTTATTTTTTTGGTAAGCTTGTTTAAATATTAATTTCCATAGCAAGTAAAGTTTCTACTTCAGCTTAAACCTGCTTAAATTAGAAAAAAATTCACTTTAGTGGGGGAAGAATTCAGGAGGTTTTTTTACTATATAAATACAACTTTGATTTATGAATTTGTTCTCTTTTTCTTCCCAGCAAATGCCAATAGGCAACTGATTACTACTTTGGGCAGTAATATGTACAAATTAATGTCATAGGAGGAACTGTAATTTGTGCTTTTACAGGGTAATACAGTATCCACTATTACTGTCATATTCCTTAGGGCCAAGTGCCCTGAAAAACAGCATCTGCCATTTGATAGGTATAGTACTTAATGTACATGTTCTATATTCTATCTTGCATCTAGTGAAGTCCTAACTTATATAGGCAAGAAATGAAATAAGCATTTAGTAAGTGCTTAATATGTTCCCAGGCATTGTATTAACTTTTATAAATAATATCTCACTTGATCAACACAACAACTCTAGGAAGGTGATATTATTATCCCCATTTTATTGTCAAGGAAACTGAATCAGAGAGTTAACTGACATGCCCAAGATCACACAGCTAGTATGAAACTGAGACCAAATTTGAACTCAGGTCTTCTTGTCTCCAGACCCAGTACTGTATCTATTATTTTACCTAGCTGCCTCTTTACTTATATGATTATAAGCTTCTTTTAGAACCCATACCATATGCTTTTGTCTTCTTCTCCCCATATCCCACAAGGAATAAAGTTAATTCTATAAATACTTGCTGAACTAAACTGAAGATAAGTAATCTTTCCATTATAAGCACTTGTAGCACCTTGTTATACTTGTATTAAATACTTCTGATATTTTAAGTTGTAATGTTTTCTATCAGTATCTTTTCTTTTTTATTATACAATTCAAATCATATAGTCCATCCTTCAAAAATGGAACACATGCCTACCTTATCTCTGCCCTTTGAAATCCTATTCTTCTTGTAAATACTATTACTGGTGCCACCAGATTATGATGTTGATATTAATTGGATAGGATATATGCTCTCATATGATCTATGCAACTCTGTGAATTATGACAATTTATCATCTCTATATCATAGAGAAGGAAACTGAGACTTGAAAAGTAACTTGCCTACAGGGATATAGATGGTAAATGGATGAGAAAATATTCAAACTCACATTTTCTTGATTACCCATACAATACTATATGGGCAAAATAATTGGGAATTTATAGAGAAGAAAAAGCTTGGAGGAGGAGAGGAGATAAATAGTTGTCTTCAAGCATTTGAAGGGCTACCTCTGTAAAGGAAATAGATTTATTTTTCTTTGCTCCAGGAGGGTAGATTTAGGTTGAAAGTTTCAGAGAGGGAGATTTCTGTTTGATATAAAGAAAAAACCCTTCATATCAACTAAGGGTTCACAAAAGTGAGAAGTTTCTCTTCAGGAAGTGACAAGCTTCTCACTCATTGGAGATCTTTTGAGTGTAGGTTAGACAATCATTTGTTAGAGATATTTTTTATTGCAAAATGGACGAGGACCTCTGACATCTCTTTCAACTTGAAAACTATGAGATCTTCTCAAAGAAGCTTTTCTTAATAGACGAATCCAACAGTATCTGAATTCTCTATTAAGTGAAGCATTAATTTCTTTGCCAGCATTGTCATTTGACGATTGGTCATTGAGTAACCCATTTAATACTCTCTAAGGAGTGGAGACAACATATCTTTATCTATACATCTATATAGGGCTAGTCCTTTTCTTTTTTCCCAGTACTTTTAGGATTTCATTTTTCTTTTTTCTTTTTTTTTTTTAAATTTTTATTTTATTTGAATAACATATGTGTGGGTAATTCTTCAACAATAACCCTTACATAGCTTTCCGTTACAAATTTTTCCCCCCAACTCCCCACCCCTCCCCTAGATGGCAGGATATCCACTACATGTTAATTATGTTAAAATATTGGCAAATCGAATATATGTATACATATTTCCAAACTTATCATTGGTGTGCAAGAAAAATCTTATCTACACGAACGATATATCAGATAAAGGAAACACAATGTAAGCAAACATCAATCAAGGAGTATGAGAATGTTATGTTGTGGTCCACATTTCGCATCCCTCTCTCTGGGTGTATATGGCTTTCTTCAGTGAACAATTGGAGGTGGTTTGAAACATTTCATTGTTGAAGAGAGTCATGTCCATCAGAATTGATCGTCATATAGTACTGTTGTTGCCGTGTATAATGATCTCCTGGTTCTGCTCATTTCACTCAGCATCAGTTCATGTAAGTCTCTCCAGGCCTCTTTGAAATCATCTTGCTGGTCATTTCTTACAGAACAATAATATTCCATAACATTCATATACCATAATTTATTCAGCCATTCTCCAATTGAAGGGCATCTATTCAATTTCCAGTTTCTAGCCACTACAAAAAGGGCTGCCACAAACATTCTTGCACATGTGGGGCCTTTTGCTTCCTTTATGATTTCTTTGGGATATAAGCCCAATAGAAATGCTGCTGGGTCAAAGGGTATGCACAGTTTGATAACTTTTTGAGCATAGCTCCAAATTGTTCTCCAGAATGGCTGTATCCGTTCACAGCTCCACCAACAATGCATCAGTGTCCCAGCCTTCCCACAACCCCTCCAACATTCATCATTAACTTTTCCTGTCATTTTAGCCAATCTGACAGGTGTGAAGTGGTATCTCAGGGTTGTCTTGATTTGCATTTCTCTGATCAATAGTGATTTGGAGCACCTTTTCATATGACTAGAAATAGTTTTAATTTCATCCTCTGAAAATTGTCTGTTCATATCCTTTGACCATTTATTGATTGGAGAATGGCTTGAATTTTTATAAATATGAGACAATTCTCTATATATTTTAGAGATGAGACCTTTATCAGAACCCTTAAATGTAAAGATGATTTCCCAGTTTATTGCTTCCCTCCTAATCTTGTCTGCATTGATTTTGTTTGTACAAAAACTTTTTAATTTAATATAGTCAAAGTTATCTATCTGGTTTTCAATTAAAAGTTCCAGTTCTTCTTTGGACATAAATTTATTCCATCTCCACAGGTCTGAGAGGTAAACTATATTATGTTAGGATTTCATTTTTCATTATATTGAACATAAACTTACTCTGTTATTGTTGTCTTTTTGTCTCGTCTTTAACTCTAGAACCAAACAGAAAAAGTCTCATTTTACTTCTATATAACAATACTTCAGATATTTGAGGTCAGCTATTTTGTCTTTGATATGTCTTCTTTTCTTCAAGCTAAACCCTTCCTTCCTTATCTCTATCCTGGTTTCTTCATCTAATTATCACATGCCACAGTTTAGGTCCCCTCACTATCCTCACTATCACTATTTTCCCTTTCTTCTCCTAACTCATTTTGGCTTACCAATGTCCTTTCCAAAATGGGAGCCTAAAACTGAATCCTAAACATCAGTTGTTAGCTTCCAGCTACAATTCCACTTCTTATAAGAAACTTTCCCCCAATCCTCCTTGATTTTAATTCCCTCTCTCTAATATTAACTCTAATTCATCCTGACTAAATCTAATCTATTCAAAATTTGCATGTTGTCTCCCACATTAGATTGTGAACTTTCTGGGAGCAAGGGATGATTTTATTTCCCTTCTTTTTTTAGTTTCCCTGGCCATTAGTCCAGTGCCTGGCACATAGTTGTAATTCACTAAATGTTTTTTGACTTAATTGAACCTGAGATGTGGCTGACCCGAGATCACTGTGGGGCCATCACTTCTCCCACTTTAGACAATTAATAGAGTTTAAAACTATTTTAGCCTTTTCTCTTCGTAGGCCATTGACTCAGTAAACTTGCAAGCCTATTAAACCCCTTGATATTTTTCATGTGAATTCTTGCCTAGCAATGTCTCTTCATGTTGTACTCAGACATTTGATTTTTTTAAAAACCAAAAGCACACCTTTATATTGACTGTCCTCCATGCTGGAACGAATTCTCTTCTAATATCTACCTCCTGTTTCCTTCAAGAAATCTTTCCTTTCTCTTTTATTTTCTTGCCTTCCTTCTGTGTTTTTTCCCTCCAATGTATCCTATCTATATCTTGATTATACATAGTTAATTGCATGTTTTCCCTTTGACTGAGTTCTTTAAAGGAAAGAACTATGGCTTTCTTCCCTTTCTTTGTATCTTAGCACTCAGTGCAGTGTCTGGCACATAGTAGGCACTTAATAAATGCTTGTTGACTTATTAGACTCAGTTTTCTTTTGTTCTAGCCTATAAAAACCAGCTGGATACTTATTCTGTCAGCTAATGTGTGATATACTCCCTCAAGCTTTATATTATCTATAAATTTGAGTATGATATTTTTGCTTTTAGACAAGGGCCAAAAAGAATAGGACTAGGGGCAGCTAATTGGTGCAGTGGATAGAGCACCAGCCCTGAAGTCAAGAGGGCCTGAGTTCAAATCTGACCTCAGACACTTAACACTTCCTAGCTGTGTGACCCCAGACAAGTCACTTAACCCAATTGCCTCAGGAAAAAAAGTAGGACCAAAAGTTACATCATACAATTCTATTATACTCAGAAAGATACGATGGTACAATATAGTAAATCAATTAACACTAATTAAGTAAGTGTCCTTCCCCACCTTCCCCTGCTAAAAAATAAAGTTTAGTCAAACATGATTTTTTTTACTGAAACTAGAGTAGATCTTAGTGATCACTGCTTCTATTTCTAAGTATTCATAAACCATTCTATTAACAATTCATTTTAGAATTTATCAAGAATCAACATTATAGCCACTGACCTAAGCTATTAGACTCATTGAAGATATGCTTTCTTTTCTTTATCCACTTCCCTTCAAATTAGCCCAGTTTGCCTACCTCTAGTCCCATAGCATCTTTTAAAAATTCTCTATGACAGCTTAAAGATGACTAATACCAGCTTAACAAAATTATTTGCAAGGCTTTTTATGCTTTGGGATATAATTCATTTGTGTCAGATGACTTGGTCACTTTGACAGTGGTTAAGCCTTCTCTTATAATCTCACTTACTTTGAATTTTAATTCCCAACCTGTTCTTTTTTTCTCAGTCTAAAGGTGATTCTCATTTAATAATAACAGCAACAAGAACAGAAAGAAAATAGGAGTTGTATGAGCATACTTGATCAATTTTTGTATTCTATAGTACTTCCTTTATGGGATTCGGCTGCATTCTTTAAAAATCCTAGTTATTTGGATATATTTATTTTCTCTTCTAGATTGTAGATTTGGTATGGGTGGGAATCACAGTATTTTAATATAAGGTGATCGTAAAGATCATCTAATTCATGTCTAATTGAATGCAATTCAACAAACATTTTTAAACCACACAAAGGGATACAAGTGAGTAACTAGGTGGTGTAGTAGGTAGAGTGCTGGGCTTGGAATTAGGAAGACTCATCTTCCTGAGTTCAAATCTAACCTCAGACACGTAGGAGCTAAGTGAGTCTGGGCAAGTTACTTAACTCTCTGCCTCAGTTTTCTCAACTCTAAAATGAGCTGGATGAGGAAATGGCAAGCCACTCCAGTATCTTTGCCAAGAAAACCACAAATGGGGTCATAAAGAGTCAGAAACAACTGCAAATGACTAAATAACAATAAGGGGTACAGAAATAAAGATGTCTCTAGGAGCTTCTGTTCTCCTGAAATTTCCTACAGTAAAGGTGGTTTTTTTTATTTCTTTGAAAACAACATGACCATCACAAAATGATTTTGTTGCTCTTTGAGAGATATACATAAAATCTGAACATATCAACAGATTTTAAATCTTTTGTATTCTTAATGTGCATGCTATAATACAAAGGGGAAGAAGCTATTTATTTAAGACATAATTTAAATAAACTACTAATAAAAAAATCAGAAAACCCATGACCAAACACAGTTACCAATAAAGTACTATTCAACCCAGCCAAAATGTTATTTCATCTCCTTTTCTTTTTTCTTTTAGAGTTTCTAGGGTTCAATAATTTAGCTGATTAAATACTAAAGGAAGACTAATTAGAATCCCAGGTGAACATCAGCCTTGTTTTAAAATTCCTCATGTTTTATTTCTCATCATTGAGCTATGTCTTGACAGTTTTGGTGTACTCTTGCCAGGTAATTAAATTAATTTGGATGGTACATTTTTAGGAGATGGTAGGGCAGAGGGGCTAGTGATAAGTAGGTTGATGAACTCTATAGAAGTGTATTAAATTGTTTATTTTTGTTTGAAAAAAAACAGAGTGTAGAATGTTTCTACCCATCTTTCCTAGAAATTTATTTTTTCTGTTCTAAAAGAGTTATGGAAGTGGTTACTAAGGAGAAATGGATGTAGTTTCTTATAAGGTGGCCTTGGCAAGTGACTAAATCTATCACTTTCATATAGTTAGGTTACAATAGGAGAAAGAAAATCTGGAATCAATAGAACAGGTTGTTTGTGGGGCACTGTAAGATTGGACTAATTTAATTCAACCTCACCCAACTTATCACTGCTATTTTACTTGAACATCTATGAATAAAGTTATCATGTTGAAAGAACAATGAATTAGGAATCACATAACTTAAGCTGTTCAATCTCTCCTAGTTTCTTTTTTTTTTAACATGTAAAATGGATATAATAATACTCACAGTGCTCATTTCTGCTTGTGAAGGCTATTGTGAAGAAAGCTGCAAACTTCAGATACTATGGAAATGTAAATGTAAGATGGGCAGGTAGGTGGGACAGTGGATAGAATACCAGGCTTGGAGACAGGAAGATCCATCTTTGTGAAATAAAAATTGATGTCAGACACTTATTAGCTATGTGACCCTGAGAAAATCACTTAAATCTGATTGCCTTGGTTTCCACATCTGTAAAATGAATAGGAGAAGGAAATGCAAACCATTCCAGTGTCTCTGCCAAGAGAATCTTGAAGAGTTGGGCATGGCAGAAATAACCACCACCAGTACCAACAAAGGTAAGTTCGGTAGTTTGAGTAGCAGATTAATGTAGTAGATAGAGAATTGGTCACAAAATTCAGGAACTCTGGATGAGTTAAAGTTCTGTCTTAGAGGCATAATGGCTGTATGACTATTAGCAAGTCACTTGAGCTTACAATGCTATGATAAGTTACAGATAAATTGCCAATACAATTCCACTATTAGTGGAAGGAAATCCTTAAACTTTATTAATAAAATCAGAGATCTAGTAGCATCTTATAGATTCCTGCTGCTTACAAAATGCTCATGTATCTGCAACCTTAAAAAAAAATCCTCATTTAATCCAACCATTTCCCCTAGCCATTGTCTTTTATCTCTCTCCTCTTTTATGGCTAAACTAAGCAAGAGAGCTGTCTACAATGAGTGCCATCTTCTTTTTTTCTGGCACATCCTAGGTACCTAATCAGCACTAGTTCCCTTCCCCTACCTCTTTCTTAAGTATAGATCTGACCAAATCACTCTCCTACTCAATAAACTTCAGTGATTCTTCATGACCTTAAGGATCAAGTATAAAATGTTGTTTGGCTTTTAAAACTCTTTATAACTTGGTCCTTTCTAACTTTCCTAGTTTTCTTACCCTTTAGTCCCCTCCATGTACATAGAATGCCATTGCATTGGCCATTTTGCTGTTCCTCACATACAACAGTTTATTTCTTAACTTTGTGCCTTTTTTGCAGGCTGTCTTTCTCTCCCATGTCTGGGATTCTTTCCTTCCTTACAGTTTTCTCCAGATTTCCTCTAAAACTCAAGTCAAATCCAACCTTCTGAATGAGATTTTTCCATTCCTTCCCCATCCCACATCCAACTTCGTTCTTCTGAAATTATCTCCCATTTAGACTGTAGTATCTTGGATGTACATAGTTGTTTGTATTGCTTCCCTCAATGTACTGTAAGCTTTTCAATGACAGGGACCCTATTTTTGCCTTTCTTTGTATCTGAACACAGCACAGGGCTTGGCACTAAGCAAGAGTTTAATTAATGCTTTGTATGTAACTATACATATTTTTCTAGTGCTGATTGCAGTAGTTGACATACTGCTTTTCTCTCACAAAGAGCAGACCCATATCCACATAATGATTGTTGGCTGGCACTTCGGAGGCTTATTGAGCAATGAAGCTGATAAAAACAGTGTCGTTTCTGGTAAAGGTTGTGAGGTTGATTTCAATTTGGTCCATTATTATCTGTACGATCTTATTACTATTGAGTGTCTATGGAGCCCTACCTTCCACACAGAGGCCATTCTTTATCATCATCTAAAGCACTTATTTTAAGCATAAATCTGCATATGGTGCTAACCTGGATACACAAAGTAAATTTAGTGGATATGGGTGTCTGCTTGCTCTACAAGGGTACTGCAAGCATATACATGGTACCATTAGTAATATCTATTTTTTTCATTTTTGGAACAAATTAATAATTAAAATTTAAAAAATGGCTTTCAGGGAAGGTATTGATAATAATAATAATAATAAATGGATTATTGGGGTTAAAAAATACAAGTCATTTTATATTAAAAGTACAGTGCTAAGAATAGGGAAGAATCTAACAGGTGTGTTAACTGGCCAAAATGTAGAGACCTGAAAAGGAATGAAAGATTTTGACATTTCATTTGTTTCAGTCTTCACCTACTTGATCTAATCCAAAATATCCGTGAGTTACCTGTAGACAATGAAAAATTAAATAACAATACAATGCAGTATTGCATAAAAAGCAGCATGGGGAGCCTGTCTCATACAGGCAGATATGAGTTCAAGTTTCATCTCTAATTCATGTTGACAGTGTGATACTGGACAAGTCACAACTCACGGTATCCCAGTCAATTCTCTTGGACTAAAAGTTGCAAAGAAGGGGCTAATATGCAGCAGTAGAGAGAATATTCTCAATAAGAGACTGAAGGAAAAACAACCAACCAACCACAATCCCAGAAAATCAGTTTACATTCAATATGTAACACAGGTGACATCGCCATGTTTGTTTGTGCTGGGATACTCAGGGATAGATTGAAATGAGCCTTTAAAATGATAAAGAATTAGGTTGGGGAATGAAGGACTCTATTCACAGAAAGGGGGAAATGGCACAAGGAAAGGCAGTCATTCAAGGGGTATTTGTGGAGGCAATGAGCATCTAGATAATCATAGCTGGTTTACAGGCATAGGAGATAAGGTAGTGGGTATCATTTTTGGAGGATATCTCAATGACCTGTCTTAAGTTTGTTTAAGGGCCTCTGGCAGGTATGGTTCAAGTTAGTGCTTTCTTTTGACTCACTAAAATTAGAAGGTCTGAGCCTTAATCTACATTAATTCTGACAGTGAGTTATCCTATGACAATGGAAAATCATTCTGTTTTTCCTGGTGTTAGCTATAAAAATAAAGGCTGGACTCTGATTTCCACCATTTATCTTATTCAGCCATCCTCCATTGCAGGGCCAATGCATCATGTATGCTGCCCACCATCTGTGTACCGTCTCAGATTCTTAACTCTGCTTTTGACGTCTTATTCAGATTACAATACTCAAATCAATATCACAAATACAACTAGATTACAATCTTTGTTTGCAATCCCTATGACTGACTAGATAAAAAAGTCACTTCCTGATGATGTATCTTGGATCATCTTAGAAGAATGCAACTTCCTTGAGGATAGAAATTATCACATATTTTTATTCTTGGTGCTTAATATAGGGCCTTTCACAGAACAGTTTATTATATGTTTCTTGTGTGATTGATCCTATCAATCTGAGTTCACAAAGGTTTTCATGTATATATGTATGGATTTTTTCAACCCACTTTACATGAGAATATTAGAGTTATAATAGATCAAAGGTAAGACAGGATGCCACCAGAAAACCAGCAGAAATCTAAGGATTTAAACTGATCATCTCTGCTTTAGGAGCTACATTTTCTTGGAGTTTATTGTTGGGCAAATGTACCAAAGAGCTGAGTGTCAAGAGTATGTCAAGGGTTTTTGTGTTTTGGGTGTCTTGATGTGTCTGTTTGAAACTTATATAAAATAACTATGTTGGAATATATCTGTATCTATATCTATGTCCATATCCATATCTATCCATCTACCTATCTATCATCTTCTGTATAGTCTTTTTCGTGTATATATAGACACATACTAGTTGTGTAATTCTGGGCAAGTCACAATCTTTCTAATTGCTTCAGTTCCCTTAATTTTAAAATGGAGATAACAATAGCACTTATCTCCTAGGGTTATTGTGTGGATCAAATGACATAATGTTTGTAAAATTCTTCGCACAAAGTTACTGTTTTTGTTTGTCCATTGCACTCAGAGGTTCAGTGACCATATGATGTTCAGGTAAAGGTACAGTATGTTTGACTGTGATTGATCAATTCAATACCAGCCTAGAAGGCTCAAATTGATACATAGTTGGTCCTATATGTATGTTCATTCCCTTCCCCTTTCCTTTCTAAAGTTTGAAAAGCAGTTTATATACATGATCTTAGTGGATCCTCACCAAAGACCTGTGAGGCAAATCTAAATATTATTATTGCCACTTCACTGATAAAGAAATTCAAGTTCAAAAAGGTATAAGCGATATGTCCCTCATCACAAAGCTTTTGGTCTGTGGTAGTATCAGAACCCAGTTACTTCTGACTTCAGCGCCTCATATACATGCACACATTGGTGTGTGTGTGTGTGTGTGTGTGTGTGTGTGTGTGTGTGTGTAGTGAAATGATCGCCAGACTAGGAATCAGAAAACCTTTATTCTAATACTTACTTTGCCACTTACTACTATTGTGATGCAGAACAAATCATTTAATCTTTGAAAATTTTGGTTTTCTTTGACATGGAAATAAGAATCTGTGTTGTTTTTTGCTTTTCTTTGTATCATAAAGAATCAATCAACAAATGTGTTGAGGCTTATTATCTTACAGGTTCTGAACAGGAATATAGTCTGTCCAACCACTTTATAATCTATATGCAAATATATTAATTATTATTAATAAAGAATATTTTCCAATTTTCCTTTTTTTAAGAATGAAGTTTTTTCCACATATTGGATATGTCTCTTTTGACATTTAAAATGACACATGGTAGGTACTTAACAAATATTTGGGGAATGAATGAATGAATGAATATACAAAGTCCCTGAAGAAATAAGCAGAAAATAGTGATGTGATCTGTGTCAAATATTGAAGTCAGTTTTTACCATGACAAATGCTGCCTGCAATGCTAAGCTCAGCAAATACAGTTCTAATTAAAAGCGACAGCTGTTTTACAGTTTATTTACAAGGATAATGGGCTTAAAACCTTGCGAACTTTTGAAATTTGGGAGAAAAGAAAAAAGAAAATGTTGTCATGTAACTAGCACATGGGAGTGTTGGGCTTATACAAAGTATAGCAATTGATTGTTTTCTATGCCCAAAACAGAAGTAGGGGAAAGGGGGGAAGTTCTGACAGGAAGAATTTCTAATAAGTATGAGGGTGAATTTCTAGTTAGCTATTAAAAATGAGAATGGTTTTCCAAGGGAACTGGGAAAATTTCAGTGTCTATCTGTTTAAAACAGAAGTGATTCTTATGAAGTCATTTTTATGAAAGTGGATCTGCCTGAATTTGGGGGAGGAGCTAAATGTTCACTTGAGATCTATTTCAGTCCTATTCTAGAGAGGAGTCACCCCTGGGCAGTAGAAAGATTTCTTTCTTGCAAAACTAGCCACACTGACCATACTTTGTATTTTAAAATCCATCAGCCTTTTGGGGAGCTGCAGAATAGAGGAGCCAGGAGGAAAAGAAGGCCAGGGGAGTAGAACATGAAAAGGAAAATAAGTCTAAGATGATAGGAAGGGGAAGATGGGATGAAAAAAGAAAGTTAATGAGAAAAATTCCAGAATTGTTTGTACTTATTTAGAACTGAGAAAGGAAAAAACAAACATACCAGGTTGTTTTAGAGAAAAAGCAAGGTGCTATTCCCCTTCCTCCCTCTCTACTTCAAAGAAGTATAGTAGATGCAGGTTCACTGGCTTTGGGTCACACAACTGAGAATTCTGATTTTGCTACTACTTTCTGTGTGACATTGGCAATCAGGAGCTCTGGGTCTCAGTTTCCTTATGTGTTAAATGAGAGGGTGAGAATAGAAGAGGGTCTCTTAATTTGGGGTCTATGAACTTTGACAACTATGTTTCAGTAACTACTTTTCCATATAATTGAGTGCCTTTGTTATAGAGTAAGTTTATGCATTTAAAAATATTATTCTGATAGGAGATACATAGACTTCATCAGATTCCCAGAGGGAACCATGGCACACACACAAAAGGTTAAGAACCCCCGAACTAGAGAATCACTAAAGTTGCTTCAAGTGTAAAATCTTATGATAATATTAATAATAGTTAGCATTTATATAATGTTGCAAGGGTTGTGAGGTGCTTTATAAATATCACATTATATTTTCAGCACACCCATGAGGAAAGGCAGTGGGTAAGTACCTTGGCCAGGATTACATAGGTAGACCATGACTAAAGCAGGATTTGAACTGAGGTCTTCGACTGTAGGTTCAGTGCTCTATCTACTCTGCCGTTCTGGAACTATGTGAATTCCATCTGAAACTCTTAAGCTTTCTGATCTGTCAGTCCATTGCATTTAAGGATCCACTGTGTGTTTTTCTTCATTTATAATGATGATAGCTGGCATTCTTATAGTGCCTTAATGACTGCAGATTATTTTACATATATAATATTGTCTTACCCCTACAATAGCCCTGTTGAAACTACCTATATCATTGTCCCCATTTTATGGATGAAGAAATTGATCTATTCACTTAAATAATTTGCTCAGAGATACAGAGAATCAGTAGCAGATTTTGAAGCTAAGTTCTCCTGATGCTAGGTGGAACAGTGGAAAGAGTATTACACTTGGAATCACAAAGTCCTGAGTTCAAATCTTATCTTGGACATTTATGACTCTGGGCAAATCACTTAATTTTATTTGCCCTACTTTTCTGTAAAAAAAGCAATTATAATAGCACCTCCATCACAGGGTTGTTATGAAGATCAAATGAGTTAACATCTGTAAAGCTCTACAGAAATACTAGCTATTATTACTATATCTTATTAAACAAAATGCCTGTAGCAATAGGAAACTAAGAGAAGGTATGATCCCTTCTCTTGAGAAGTTTACAATTTAGTTAAATTAAGTTCTTTCTGGAGTCAGTGGGCCTGACATTAAATTCTCCCCGGAAATCTTGGGTCAATTTAAGAAATGAAATGTGATAATTGACTGTCATGGTGTCCTAAACTGCTGGAGAGTTTTGGGGCTTATTTGGGTGAATAGCCTAATCCTTACCTAGTACTTAACCTCACTCTTAATTACCAGAAACTAATTTTTTCCTTCCATGAGCATTACTGAAGAAGCATCTGTCCCTTGAAAGGCTCAGGTAAAAATAAAGCAGTAAAGCTGATCATTCAACTTTGAGGAGAAATGGGAAAGAAAAAAATTAACTTTCCATTTTGCCTATTGCCTGATTCTTAGGCAGCTGGTTTTCCTTGATACACTAATCTCTGCGTTCTGTATTGATCTCTCAGACAGTCTGAAAACCAGTGTAGTGTTCAGTCTGTTGTATATCACTGAGATGATGAAGGCAGTTTTCAGTGAGTGGTGTATGTGTATGTATGTGTGTGTATGCTCACATGTGCGCACACATGAACTCCTTGAGAACAAGGATTGTCTTGCTTTGCTTTTTGCATCCCTAATACTCAGAAGAATGAACATGTGTAATGTTTTTTGGTTCATATTTTCATTTATTTATTCATTCATTTGTTTCTGTATAAAATTGGGGAAATGGACTAGAAGTTCTCTTGGTTCCCTTTCAAATGTGACATTCTGTGATTCTGTAATCTGGACTCTGAAATCACAGGAAGTGATTTCTTCAATAATCTAAGGCAATTCTGTACTTTCATTTGTATGAGGAGGTCCTTTGGAAAGGTCTTAGCATATTTATTGGCCATTTTTAGTTGCCCAGAGGATGAAATATAGATAATATCTATAGGCTGTCTGTAAATGGGGTTAAATTATTACATGAGGGAAATGCAAAAGACTCATAGCTTGCTACAAGTTATTTATTTTTTATATCCCAACCTGCTTCTCACAATGTTCACAATAGGGAGTAGGAAGAGAGGTCACTTATATGTTAAACAAATAATTAATAAATTTCTCTTATGTACTGTATATTAATGCAGCACTGTAGCTATTGATCAATCAGATCTATTACAGCCCATACTCCATGATGCCTTTCTTTAATATACCTTAGTGGTATATTAAAAATGAAAAACCAAAACCAAAATCATCCTGCAGACCCGTATTTTCAAATAGCTGAGAATGCCAATTCTTGGCTGACACTTTCAGGTGCTTTAATGTGCCCAAATCATGGCTTGTAAGATAGTTGTGTACACCCTTTATTTATAGGTTCAATGATTTGGAGCTAAAAGTGACCTTGGAGTTCATCTTATTCAGTGCATCATTTTTGAAAATAATGCTTGAAATGCATGAAATACTCACAAAGGAGTAAGAATGGGTATAGTGTGACTGGGTGTATGTTTTACCATTGACCTTTCCCCTTCCCTCAGAAGCCAAATCAATGGTGATGATTCAGTCTAGAAAAAGAGCCAATAATGATGGAGAGATGTCATCTCATGTAGGAAGGCAAGCATATCCAGCATAGAAGCATGAGAAAGTAATAGATATCAACTCTAAATTCAAGGGGATTTCTATTGTATTCTAGTGTTATTTATGTAGCAAATTTACTTTATTTTCCCCAAATCTGTAAAATGGGGCTAATAATACCACCTATCTATCAGGATTGTTATAACAATAAAAAAATAAAATTTGTAAAGTATTTAGCCTACTTCCTGATATATAGTAGCCCCTTTATCTTCCTTCCTGCCTTCTTTCCTTCCTTCCTCCATCATTCTTTTCCTTTTTTCCTCCCTCCTTTCCTTCCTGACCAAAATCAACAGCATCTTTCCCCATGCCTTGAATTCCTATCTATAAAATGCTAAATCAAAACATTTTTTTGTTAAACATTACTATGTGCTGGGTACTGTGCTAAACACTGGAATAAAGAGGCTTGTATAGTCTCTGTTATGCTATTCTAAATCCTATGATTATAAAGTATCTACTTAATAAAAACTACCCTGTGAGACCTAAGCAGTAACATCAGTTATATAGCTCTGATTCTTTTAATGAGAAGATGTACTTGTCTGTTTAACCTTCTTCTGAGTTTGTAGGTACTGGGAAATGTTTGTAACTGTTACTGCTGCCTACCAACACATTTTTTTCCAGCTAACTGTCAGTGCTAAAGATCCATTATGTGTCTTTTGCTAACTAGTAATATTGTTGAAATTCACAATGACTGAAAATCAATTATTTAGAACATTCTGTTGGACACTTTCTAACATCATCTCTTGATGAAGAAAGGAAAGGTAATCTTAAAAGACCCAAAGAGAGTAAAGAGAAAAGAATTTGATGGACTTTGGTTTCATAGTACTCTGTCACTCAGAATTCCAATAATTAACAGCCGGTTTCTTTTGAAACAATGAAATTGGAAATTTTCCCATTTTCAATTCTCATTTTCAATTGCTTTAAGGACTATTTTTATTTCCAGAAAAAGTTCAGTAATTAATATAGTTCAAAGGATAACTAGGAATTCTAACAACCAGGATAAATTCAGTTGAAGGACAGGGAGGGTCATGATTTGGATAACTGTTTCCTAGATTATTTCTCATCTCAGAGATGCCCAGTAACTAACTGCCCTATATCTAAATGGAGAAGACTATCATCCTCATCATGAATCAGCTTTTCCCCAGGCCCAGAGATGATAGAGCTTTGAAATGCCTTCTCTCCTTCTATAGAATGTACTGAGAAATCACTGAAGTATATTCTCCCTTAAAAAAACCTTTCTGAAAAAGGAATCATTATTCCCTCCCTGAAGCAGCTGTGGCCCTGAAGTGTCTATGTTCTACTCTTAGGTCATTCTTGGAGTATGGCTTTCCAGCTGATTCCCAGATCCATGTTACCTTTCTTCCCAGAACCAAACTAAGTAGAGAGTAACATAATCTCTCCAATGAATCTCTTACCTACTCCTATCTTGGAACCTCAAACCAGAGAACTTGCGTTTTTGTTTCTTGTGAAACAGATTTGTTTTCAAGAGCAAAGTTTCAGTTGTTCTGCTTTAAATGTGGTGCTGTTGTTAGCAACATAGATCTAGTTCTTGGCAGTATAATGGATAGAAGCAGTCAGTCTTAAACATAAACTCTTTTAAACTCTCTCTCCTCCTTCTACGTCATTTTCCTGTTCTCTTGAGAAGACCTATTCTGCTACCATTCCTTCAGGAGCTTACTATCCATCATCTGGGGGATTTAGCTTCCAAGATCAATCAGACATCATCTCTGTGGGATCCAGGGGCTTATAGTCAGAGGACAAGCTTAGGATCTTATTTAATTGCTACAAGTATGAAGATTCCCTTTCAAATTCCAACTCCCACATATTAGTTGTACTATTAGTATCTCTTTATAGTTAAAATATATAAAAACCAAAATAAGGTTTCTTGTACCTATGGATTCAAGGGGCTTCTACAGCAAATTGTGACATCCCTGGGACCTATAGATCTATACCGACATGGTAAGGAAAATATTCGTAATAGGAAGTTATATGTATACAGTAGCAAGAAAGGGAGAAGAGAGAAAAGGAGACTTAACATGAGACTGTATGAAGTTGTTGAGGATCAATTCCATTTTTCTCCCCTTTCAGTACTGCCCTTAAAAAATAGTAGAACTCTCCAATGAAGAACTTTCCACAGTGGCCAAACTCCAGTAGGATTTTAGAAAGCAGTACTAAGCGTATTGAAGGAACCAGCTTTGGGAGTAAAGTAGACAGCCTGTGCTGTACTTTCAGCTCCTTAAAAACATTTTTTTTAATACCAAGCCTCAGTGCCAGCCCATGATTCACACGTTCATTTGCTGCGGCTCTAGGCATCCGGGCATGGCTGAGTGAACGCAAAGCATCCTGGATGTCATTTTTGGCATGGCTGATGTTTCTAAAGCCTCCCAGCAAGCCATACATCATGAAATATTGATACGGTTCCACTAGGCTGCGATACCTGACATTTGATTTATAGCTTAAGGTGTTCGTTTTTAATTCTAAACAGTCAATGAGGGATCAAAAGAAATGTCATATTTGCAGTGCTCAGAGCTTGGAGTGGTGCCTCCAGAGTTGGGAAGGGAGTTACCAAAGGTTGCTTTCTTCCAATTGGCTCTTCCTGGGCCTGCCATTGGCTGAGCTGGATGAGGCTTAGTGATTAGCCATCATTTTGAGATTTCCCTTCCCCCTATACCCAACATTTCAAATATTTATCCTCTTAAATATCAACCTCCAGAATATTGCCTTCGTTTAAGCTTTTCACGTTCCAATGATTTTTTATTATTTCCATCGACCAAAATAAATGAAGAAAATGTTTCAGACTACACTTGGAAGCATGTAAAAATCAATAACTGGATTTAAAAAGATTTAAAATGTCTTGAATACATTCATTTCCAAACATTTTTCCTCTGATTTTAAAATAGCTTTTCTTGGAGCATAACACATTTTTTTTGAAGAGTCAAATATGGAGCATTAAGAGTATAATTGCCATTTTAATTATAACTCAATCATTCTAACTCCTTTGCATTTATATGAAGATTTGGGGTACTGAAAAATGTTCAGAAGTAATTAACGCAAAAGGTGTCTTTTTGTTGTTGTGGTTACTGAATGTGATCTTTGTAACATTTAATTATTTGCCTTGCTCAACCAGAAAGCGGGAATGTGGGTACAAGTCATTTTATCTTGATTTTTCATCCATATTCCGATTTCCAAATATTTTTGAACATCCTAACTGCTAAACATCTTCTTTTTTTCTTTTCACAAAATCCTAATTACTCCTTTCAGTGATTTTCTTATTGCTTTTGAATCTGATTTTTTTAGGGATGGAGAGTGCAACTAAGTGTAGGGCATTCAGGATTGGCAGAAGTTTTATTTTCATACTAACTATATCAGCGTTAAAATAATGTACTGAAAATGAAATGGTAGATTCATATAAAATGTTAGAGATACCTTAGAAATGCTTCTCTTTGCATTCACTTTCTTAGTCCAATTCAATCAAATTGCTATTTGGCTAAAGTACAATTGAATTTCTATTGAACCTAAAGGGCCTAAAAAAAAAGAAAAGAAATATTAAAATAATAGCTTTTCTGTCTTTTTGCTCCAAAGGGATGATGGGCTAAAAATGCACTGCCTTTTGCTCCTGATCTACAAAATTGAGAGTCTGTGTGCATATGCTGGTGTGAGCATGCGTGGCCTCATGAGTATGGGTGTGTGTTTTTGTTTTCATGTGCCAACTGCAGCAAGGCTATTTTTCTCCCAGTTAAACCTCCAATTTAAGATTTGGTCCATTTCCTCTTGTGCCTTCACTATGAAGACTGGAAGGGAAATCATTTTTATAGGCATTACTATGGTAAAATAAAATGCTTCCACTTTTAGAAAAGCCATAGAAAAAGGTTTCTCCCCACCCCCTTTATTTGCTGACTTCTCTAAAGCTGCTTTTTATTTTCTACTCTAGGTCAGATAATTTCCCCCAGAATGGTATTATAGGTAAAGCCTGACAACAAAATGATCTATATGCCCCGCCCCCCTCTTCCTCTCCCTCTGTCCCTCTCTGTGTAACAGCATTATTTTTTTTTTAATTTTATTTTTTAAATTTTATTTGCATAACATATGTGTGGGTAATTCTTCAACAATAACCCTTACATAGCTTTCAGTTACAAATTTTTCCCCCAACTCCCCACCCCTCCCCTAGATGGTAGGATATCCACTACATGTTAATTATGTTAAAATATTGGTAAATCGAATATATGTATACATATTTCCAAACTTGTCATTGTTGTGCAAGAAAAATCTTGTCTTTTGTAACAGCATTATAAAAGGATACAATCCTACTAAGGTTTTAAGATTTGGCCATATTTTATTAGGGAAAACAAAATACAAAAAAACCCCAAAGTTTTTGATATTAATAGTGTTTCATATCAATAAAAATACTAATTATAAGGAAGAGGTATAATTATTTTTTGATTATAGGTGGCAAGTCCCAATGCATAATTTTTATTAGGTGGACCTCATGTAGTATTTTGTTTTACATTATGTAATATTAGTTTTCTGTATATATATATCCCTTATGAGGGCAGAATTATACCTTATCTAAACTTACCTAACTTGTATAAAATAGACAGTTAATAACATCTAATGAATGAATAGACTATCATTTCTTTACTTTTATTTCCCTTTGTAGCCTGGAGCCAATTTCAAGGCCAAAACCATCTGATATAGGGGCAGGAAAAACCTGGATTCAAGTTGCATCCTGGCACCTGTAGAGCAAACTCAGTTCACCTTTTTGAATTTCTTTTCCAATTTATGAAATAGGGATAGATACTTTTATTAACTAACACAGGATGGTTATGAGGATTAAACAAGGTAATGCTTGTGATGACTCTTTATAAACTTAAGTGCTATATGAATATATTACTACTGTTGTTGTTCATTAATTAATGACTTAAATTGGAATAGCAATAGGATTTTTGACTGTGCTGCTTTGGAAATTACACATTTCCTGTACCAACCCTAAATTTCTTTACTATTCTACCCCAATCATCAGGTCATTTTTTGTGACCTAAATCATGGGGTAAAGGACTCTTTTATTAATTATTAATTATGAGTTATAATTACAAACAAAGAAAACACATGTGGATAGCCTAAGATGACTGTAGCATGTTCTCCAAGGTAAGGAACTGGCAAAACAAATAAACCAACCCAAAAAGCCAACACAAAACCAAAAAAATATTGAAGGGAGTATGTATGAATAATTAGAAAGAGAGGTGGATCAGTCAGTCATATAACAAGAATGAGAGGCAAACAATTCACAGTTGTTGATGCTTTTCACCCTGTATATGACTATCACTACTGTGACTCTTTTCACTGTCTTTCCTCCCTACTCAATTCAATTCTGAACCATTCCAGGGATTCACAATTATTACATCCTCCTTACAGACTACTGGCTATTAGAGTATACCATTATAATCCCTTCTTTCCTTAAATGTGTTTGGTTGAATAAGCCCCCTATATATGTTAGCTTCTATCAGAAAGTAAGTTCCTAGAAACTAGAAGTGGTCTTGTTTTTTATATTTTCATTTTCAGTGCTTAGGATAAAGCCTGTCACATAGTAGATGATAAATAATTTTCTCTTAGCTAATTAGTTCATATCCCTGGATTATTTGTTCCCTGGTGGAATGTTCACTTTAGGCCAATGACCATTTTATATTTGTCTTTGTGTCCCTAGCAGCTATCGCAATGCTTGATCTTGATAGATGCTTTGTGATTAATTGACTAATTCTCATACCTCTTAGTTATCCTTGTTATGTGTGATCACACCTTCCTGGTAATTCTCCTGGTTCATGCCTTGCATTAGGAGGAAGTATACAAACTATATAAGATTGAGCCTGGAGTCAAATCCTTAGTGACCTAAACACCAGATGAAAGACTCATCAAGGTTTAAGTTGTTGGGGTCCCTGAATGACTGCCTAAGCTGGACTGGATCACAGAGGGACTTAACAGAATAAAACTTATTGCTGATCTATGCATTCTTAAGACTATTTCCTTATCTACTGTTATTCAGAAATCATTGGAATCATGCCAAATTCATTGATTTTAAATTGATTATAAAATCTACAAATTTATTAACTTTTATATTGATAAATAACTGGCAGGCAGGGATTATTAGAAATATCTATTAGCAGGAACTCTGGGTTGTTATTTCAGTTTGAAATGTCTATTCCCCAGTTTGGGATGATCCTTTCCCATGTGGAACCTTCCTTACCACTTGTTAATAATGAATGTCACAGGAGCCACCTGGAATTTTCCTAATTTTCTTTTCATTCAATACTTATAAAATGAATAGGTCTAGAATCAGATTATGGTCAGAACAAAAGCTATGTACCTGACTCATTAAGCAGATCTCAGCCCATACAGGTAAACCAATGCATAAAAGCAAAATGGTGCTGCTTTAACTCAGCATTCTCTTGCTATTGCAGCCTTTAATAATTTCCCTTAGAGAATGAAGAATTAATTCTAGAGTAAAGATGCTTGATCTTCAGCCTCCTGATTCTATAGATCATATCCAATTCTTAGGCTCACAGGCAGGGAGAAGATTATTATAACTGTAGAGGGAAATACTATGGTTTGGATCATCTGCATCAGTTTGCAAAATTAATTAGGTGGCCTGGCTAGCAAATATAAGTGACCCTTTTTTTTCAGAAACATATGAAAATCTAAATCCCAGGATAATCAAATATGACCTATTCATACTGCTTGGATATATCACCTGTATTTCCCTTTGTAATCACAGGAGATTTATGCATTATAGAGTCTTTCTTTTGAAAGCCTAATACATTTCTTATACCTTAACTCTTTTGTGGTCATTTCCATGAATAACATTCACAAGACAGCAGAGTTTAGTGTTAGGAGTGGGAAAGTCTGATTTTAAGTCCTATCTCAAACTTCCTACCCTGGCCAAAACATTGAATATTTCTGCCCTTATTTCATAAGGGAAAATGAATAGATGAGATGACCTCCACAGTCCCTTCCAGTTCTAAATAAATATTTCTTTTTTACCTGTAAAAGAAGTAATATACCTCTTAAATGACCTAATGGGACAAATATAGATGAGTTAGTGAACCATCCAAGTAATATTACTAAGGTTCTATATACTTGTGTGAACCCAGAATCAAAGCAAGTAGAAAAATGACAACTTTAGCAATTGATTATTTTGTTTTTTGTAGGTAGAAATAATTGGGGGTGACTGAACAGGAGAGACCTTAAGTCTTTTTAAAAATGAATTTCTGACCAAATAAAGTTTTTGTGTAGATAGTCTGAAAGATGAATTAGGGGTCAGCAGAATCTTGTGACCACAGATCGAAAAATCCTTTGCTCACAGAACTTCAGGGCTGGAAGGGACTTTAGAGAAGATCTAGTTTAATGTTTTCATCTTACAGTGGAAGAAACTGAAGGTCAAAGAAAGCTTGCCCAAGATCACACAAATGGGGATGGGACAGGCAATATAGTGAAAAAAATCAGTCATGCTAGTTGAAGAGCATATAGTCAGTAAAGAATGGTTGAGCCAGGAAATCAAGCAATTGAGGAAGTAAAGGAATTTAATTTTTGAGTGGAATCTGGACGAATATATAGCATTTTGAAATACGATTTTTGAACTAGCAAAGATGTTCTTGCTTCAACAGTTTACAACATGAACCTGCTTTTTCAGGATCCAGAGTGAACATTTAAAATACATAGAATAAAAATTTGGACTACTTCCCTGCCCCCCTCACCAACCAAGTGGTTATTTGACTTGCAGTTCAGAATCTTTGTATAAACTCTTTTATTTACTGACTTTTATGCTTACATATTATATTTAAAGTTGACAAGTATTTTCCTCATAATAGCTCTGTGAGATAGATATTGAAAATATTATCACAAATTACCCATGAATATGTTTTGCAAATAAAAAGCTTTAATTAAAAAAAAGAAAATATTATCATCCCCATTTTAAAGATGAGGAAACTGAGCCTCAGGGAAGGTAAGGGCCGTGCCAAGATCACACAGTGTCACAGGTAGAATTTGGACATAAACCTCTCCTGCTTGCAATCCATTAAATCATGATTTGATTAGTTATGTATCTTATGTACTGTTGTCTCCCCCATCACACTGTGAACTGTTAGGCAGTAGGGAGTGTTTAAGGCTCTAATGAAATTTCTCTTTCCCCCAATGCCTTTTACACATAGCAAGTCTTTAACAAGTGTTTCATTCATTCACTCATTTATCACTTTATATTTCAGTAGCACGTAGGACTCAGGGTTGGAAGGGACAATAGAGAACACTTACTCCACTTTGTGGATGAAGAAGCTGATGTCTTGGAGGGAGGAACAGCAACATGGTCAGAGTCACACTTTGTACTGTACTTTACTTTCTTTTGTGTGCTTACTCTCCTTGGAACTATATTATGGGTTACTTTAATGCTGTGTCCAGTTCTTGTCCTTAGGAAATAACACAATGCCCTAGATATGGCAGGAAGTCAATTGTATTTATTGATGATGATAATTATCTCAGGTCCACACAAATGCTTTAAGATATATAAAAAAGTCTTCTTTACAACAGCCCTAAGAGATAATTAAATAAGCACATTGAGATAAAATGACTTGCTCATGGTCATGAACTTAATAAGTACCAGAGCTGAGACTTGCTCTCAAATCAGTGTTCTTTTACTTCCACTTTGTTGTTGGCGATAATGGCAGTAGAGAGGTTGATGGGGGATGGAGAGAGCAAGAAGAAGCTGTACTTTAATATTTAGGTTTCCTGGGGACAGGATCTGATCTTAGGTTTCCTCTTTTCCTGATGCTCTGTTATTATGGCGTCTCCTCTACTAATTAGGTAATTGCTATTTCTCTAGTCCTTTTGGGGATCTCTGTGGACCTGTTCCCAAATGCTAATTAGGCTAGTTTAAGAACTGATAGGACCAACTTGCACCAAATTTCCAAGTATGCAGAGTTTACAGTCTATAACCCCTACCTCCTATTTCTGTTTCTATTTCTATCTTCTGCTAACTCAGAGTCTTTCCTTCTCTCAAAGTTCTCAGTGTCATCTGTTTTTTTCCTCTGTCCTCATGAAAATGCTGGTCTTAGTATCAGGAAGATCTGGATTTAAATCTTACCTCTGATATGGACAGATCACTTAACTTCTAAGCCTTAATTTTCTCATCTGTGAAACAGGGATAATCATACCTGCAGTGCCTATCTCACCTACTTGTTGTAAGGCTCAAATGAAATAATATAGAGTGTCCCCAAAGTCTTAGTGCAAAATATATAAAGAGCTTTGGGAATGTTAAAGCATTATATGAATTATTATTATTTAAGTGATTTGATAAACTCCTTCACATTGAAGAAGAATCATGGACGGCATAATGCTTAGCTTAAAAGAATAAATAATGATTGGTAGAGTTGCAAGCAGCAGCAGCCCAGTGGAGAAGGCACTTTTTGGCAGAGGAGGAGAGGAGGAAAGATAAGGGGGTCTTCCTGTTCAGATTACATCATATAGGTCTCTACCAACTCTACCTAACTGTTGCGGCTGGCTTCTGAGTCCTCAGGCTTTGAGATTTCCCCTTATCAATAATAAAAGGAAGTTATGTACACTCAGTCTGAGAAAAATGACCAGGGAGTAGCAGATAATTCTTATGTAGTAATAGTTCCAATTTAACAACTGTCTACAAAAAGGGAGTTTTTCACAATGAATTATTTAGTCACTCTGCTATCGAGGGTATAACTGTCATTCAGCAAGGGAACATCCATGATGCGATATGCTGTCAGTCCTTTGCACCCTCTAAATTAATTTTTTTTCTGCAAGAGAAGATAATACTGCAGGATACAAAGTAAAAGACAGATGGTAAAAACAATTTCTTGGGAGAGGGAAAAAAATAAGAACACGGGAGGATGGCAGGAAAATATGACAAAGTATCCCATTCCTTCCTGTTAAGCACCCTAATAAAACATGTTTGAAGGGAAGTACAGCTTATAAAAGTCTCAGAGAGTTCTCTGATATGCACCTATTGGGGGAGATTGCTTGTCTTGGCTGAACTATAGTGACCAATGACTTCTAAACATTATGGCAACATAGAATGGCCAGATTTATTGAGAGCTGTAATTAGGACTTATTGTGTCTGGAGCAAATTCAGTCATAGAGGAAGAAGAGTGACTTCCCTGAACAGACACCCTAGCTTGACTTTCCAATTCTTAAACCCTTGGAATGGATAAGGAGAGGTGGTGGAATAATGGAAAAAGATGGGGCAGGGAAAGGAATAGAATGGGCCAGGAGTATTACAGTGATGTATCAATGAGGGTGGGAGTGATGTGAGCAAGGGATTACAGGTCTCAGGGCTGCTATAGGAAGTGAATCATTCCCTAATCCTAACCCAACACCAGTTCTGCCCTAGTTATGGTTCTGGAATCATTCCTTAAAAATTAGCATATCTTACTGTTAGCTAGCACCATAATCCTCAAAATTTAAAACATATCTCTAAGGCAACAGTTCTGATTTTGCTTCATCTGTATAACATATAGCTCCTGTTTAGAAAAAAATTATCTGGATCTCAAATTGACTTTGTTTACAAGTCTTCGAGTGTGATTTCATAGCTAGGTGGTTCAATAGATAGATTGGATTTAAGAGTGAAGATTTTGACTCTGGCTAAGTCACTTAGCCATTTTCTGCCTCAACATTCTTATCCATAAAATGTGTGTGGGTGTGTGTGGTGGGAAGGGGGGCAGAGGGAATAGACCAAATGCTCTTAATGATCCTGCTCTAAATCTATGATTCTGTGATTATTTTCATGCAGATTTTTTCCATGTGGATTTTCTCCCATTTTTTTTACAAAGGGGTATCTGATCTTATAATGAGTATTGATTTTTCTATTGATGGTACAATTTCATGGCAATAGAACTTGGGTATTGTTTAAAATTGGAGTACCCATTTTTCTAGGTCATTTATTTGCACTCTTCTTTCATGAAAGTCTCTTTTTCTCAACGATGTCATTCTACTTCCTCTTAGAGACTCTTTTACAAAAACTAGACACAAACTGATTCAGGTTGATATTGGAACATCTCATTCTAAGCAAAGAACACTCTGAGGCTAGTCATTCTGAGAACTAAAATGTTCTTTTAACATTATTACTCATGGTTGAGGGCAGCTGTGGTGTGGTAGAAAGTATATTTGTTTGGAAGTTGGCAGTCCTGACTCTAATTCTTGGTTCTGCCGTAGCCTTCCTGTGTGTAATTCATTTCAGTTATCTGACTTAGACACCTGTTTATAGTATTAATAATACCTATCCTACCTACTTTCTAGGGTTATTATGAGGCCCAAACATAAAAATGTATATGAAGGGTTTTGTAAGTGCTCTTTAAATGCTATGCATTATTGATGTTTTTGCCATTGTCATTAATTTTCTATTATTATTTGAATATATAAAAAAGAAAAACATATTCTGATTTGGGAGAAATGATAGCCCTAAATAGTGACCCCCATTAAAATCAGAAAAACAAAACATTGAGTTCCCCCATGATATGGGGAAATAAAAAGATATTTCCCTGTACTTATTTCTTACTATACCTATCCATCAGTCTTCTGATTTGAGGCAGAAGGTGATAAGGAAGGGTGAAGTTAGTGAAAACCAGTTATCTCTACCTCCAACCTTGCCTGAACAAAGTGTTAGAACTCTCCCACTGAAGAATTTTTTCCAGTGACAGAACTCCAGTGTACTTTGGACCCACTCAAATGTTGAAATTGAAGTCTCCACATGGGGCTATAAGTCTTTTTTGCTGTACTTTCCTTCCTTTCCTGGAAATACCATGAAATGTATGAAGCACAGTTCCCAGGTCACAGAACCTGGCCATGAACCTCATTATTTCTGAGCAACTCAGTTCCAGGAAATTGAGGCAGCTTCAGTGTTCCTCCCTTATGACTTGGAGTAACTGTGGCAAGAGGTAGATAATTAAGGGTGTAACAGCTCTACTTTACTATTACTTAGTCTTGCTTCCCAATTCATGATGTAGACTATGGTAGGTGGCTCTTTACTGTCCTGTACTGGAAATTCTTCTGGCTCATGTACATACCCACTCCCATGTACATACCCACTACTAGGAATTCAGCTGCTGTGAAAAATCATTATTACAGGCAAACTGATTTATATAGTAATAACTCATTCTTCCTGTGGTCATTGAGAGCTTGTATTCTTTACTCCTTTTAGTGAGTTGTAAAGATGTATTCTTTTGTAGAATATCATATGTGAAAGCCTGTCAGTTCCTTTTCTCATACCTTTAACAAGAATATCTTCAGCATGTGTCTAGGTTATTACTCTAACCTTGTTTTAGAAAGGAGAAAGCAGGCATATGAGACTATAGTTATTGTTTTGTTTTGGATAACCTTTTTTAAAGGTAATAATTCAATCTGTGATTCTTTACCACAGATATTACCAGCTTTATCCTCATGGAACTTCAACTACCTACCTAAAAGTTAATTGGAAACTAAATGACTCACTCCTAAACAATTGGTGAGTCAAAGAACAAATCATAATGCATTTTCTTTGGATTGATTCATAGACCTTTAGCTTTAGAAACTCTAGAGAGTTCATAGAATCAATGGACCTCAGAGCTAGAACAGGAGGGAATCTCAGAGGCCATTTAGTCCCACCCTCTAATTTCACAGATGAGAAAACTGAGACCCAGAGGTAAGTGAATTGCTTCAATCACATAGTTAAAACATGCCATATCCACAAAATAAAAGAAATATCAAAGAGGAAATTGGTTGGAATGGTGAAATGGTAGTCAAGAGATAGAGATTATGTCCTGATTCTGAATCCATTTATTGTACCATGCTTTGTATAGGAAATTGAAGCCACTGGTATGACAGCATCATCAATAGGCTAAAAACTCTGAGCTGGTTTTCTAACAGAAGAATAAAGTATTATCCATACTTTAATTTGGTTACCTCTGGCACATTTTTTCATTTATTTGCTTTTTGTGGGGGCAGGAGAGGGATAGTAGTCAAGCTTAGTGCTCCATGTGAAAAGTGAAACAGTGACTTGGAACATCTCAGCAGTGTTAGAACTAAGAGGTAAAGCAAGGTAGACAGCATTTACAGACTTGCAGATCTTTTTCCATCTTTTGTCTATTCATTGTCTTCCTTTTGTTCCCATCCTTAAATATCCTTGGGATGAACTAAGTTTTACTCTAAAATAACAATGCGGTATGAGAGTGCATCTTTGGACAACAATCACTTATTCTGTGCCTGCTTCCAAATGAAATGAATACTGTGAAAGTGTTGCTAAATAGATAATTTGATTCAATTCAGTAAATTCTTATTGTGGATCTAATCCACAGTAAATGCTTACTGAGTGCTTTGCTAGACTGAGGGAGGTAGGAAGTTTAGATAAGATAGAATGAGACACAGCATGTGAGGAGGTACAAGGAGGAACATTTTTCATAGTACTTTTTACAAATGCATATAATTTTAATGCCATAAAAGCTCATGCTCTGCGGTATGTAGCTCTTTTTGTGATTAATCATATCGTATGTTAGAGAGAATGTATGGTTTATTGGGATGTGATTTTTCAAATCTAGTTTAGGGTCCATGAAGGCTTTGATTATGAACCCTAGAATCTAATAAGCTCAGGTAAGAAACTACAGATAGGAATAATTAAGGAGGCATTAGACATGATCATGAGAGATACAAATATATAACCTAACCTGGGGGGAGGATGTTACATGAATTAACTTCCTTCCTGACACTGTAGGGGAAGATATTGAACTAGACAGACCATTGGTCTCATCCAAGATGACATTTCTAATTTTTTCACATAGTTTGAATACTAAGCAGTCATGCTGGGGTCATTGAGCCTGATGATTAAAATTTGATGAATCCACTAGAGAGGAAAGGAGAAGGTGGATGTGGGTGGAAATGGTGTCAAATGAAGGAACACATTTCAATACAGTAAAAGGTATGTTTTACAATTATTATAATCTTTCATTTAAATGATTTTTCCTCTCTGGAGATCACATTATAGCACAAGAGTTCTAAGGATGGTACTGGACCGGGGTGGGGAGTGGACTTGGGGGAAAGTGTCACTTTGGACTAGGACCAGATCCTAGCCCAGGCTGTTAACTCTGAGAGTCAACAGCTGGAGTACTCTCAGCTGTATTCTTATATTGTGAAATCTTGTGTTCTATGGTGGTGTGTATAGAGCACAGAACCAACAGTTTGATTAATTCAAACTTGATTGACTAATGACAGTGGAAAAAATAACAATTTTTTTAAAAATCTGAAATACCTATTATATAGAAAATTACTGAAGGGATAACCTCATGGATAGAGGTAATATTTTTCCTTTTTTTCATATTTTGTCATGGTACCTTGCTTTCTCCATCTTCTCCTTCACCCTCATTTTCCCCCTTGCTTTCCCTTTCTGCTCACTTTGAAAAACAACATGAAAATAGAATGTAATAAGAAAAGCCAGCTCTCCTTGCCACAACCCCACTTTGTTGAGACTGTAGCTGAATTGTAAAGCTGACACAAAGCAGAGTCCTCTTAAGCTGGCATATTCTACAGATGTAGTCACTCCTTAAAATCCCAGTATAGATCCTGTTACTATACTTTCCTTCCAAGTTCTACAAGATAAAAAGGATTGGGCTCTTTACTCTTATTGAGCAAGCACCCATATCCCACAATACATCAAAGAAAGGTCTTAGATCAAAGAAACTGTGAGAATGTATATTCAAGTTTAGAGAAGACATAGCTCCTATCCTTATGGTGCTGACCATTTAGAAACTGGTCAAGATGAACACCAGTAAATATACTACATGTATTTACAGGAGAGGCAAGTTAGTTCCAAAAAAAGTACTATGTGAGATTTGAGGGGAAATTAGAATCATCTTGGGGAAACAGCAATGACTTCCCAGAGCAGATGGCATTTAAGGTGGATTTCTGAGTTGGCTAGGGGAATTCAACAGGCAAAAACAGAGTTTCAGTTATAATCAACAGCATATGTAAAGACATAAAGCCATGCAATTAAGTTCTGGATTCAAAGAACAGAAAGTAAATCAATTTGGCTACAGTTTATGTAGAATAAGTTGGAAAAACATTGATAATACCATATTTTGGAAGGTTTTGAATATCAGACAAAAAAGTTTGATTTTTACTTTGAAAAGAATGAAAAAAATGTATTGAACTATTCTAAATGCTAGAGAAAGAAAGATTTTTGAAAAATAAGACAGTCCCTATCCTCAGGGAGTTTACATTCTAATAAGGAAAAAAACCAATATTTTTAGAAAGAAGTGGCTAGGTAAAGTATAGAGATAGTCCAGATGAGGAAAAGTAGATAGAGGGTCATATGATTTTGGTGGATGCCTGGATAGATTGTGAAACTAAGAGTGTTCTGATGTTTACTGCTAGCTAGGTCAATAGATATAGTGAATTAACTGTGCTAGTTTGTACATAGAAAGTTATGTGGTGTAGTGGATAGAGTACTGGACATGAAGTCAGGAAGCCTTATTTCTCTGAGTTCAAATATGGCCTCAGAAACTATATGACCATAGGGTATCACTTACCCTATTTGTCTCTGTTCCTCTTCAGTACCATGAGCTAGAGAAGGAAATGGCAAACCCTTCCAGTATCTTTGCCAAGAAAATCTCAAATAGAGTTATGTAGATTCTGATATTGAACAATAAAGTTTGTACATAGTCAGTAATCAACAATGGATGGGTCTTAGGGAGAAAGCACCAAAGATGAATGGATTAACTTCCCTATGGACTGGAACTTGGATTCAGAAAGAATTTGGTATGGAGGTCAAGTTCTCAGATTAGATATGAAAGGTATTAGTCCAGGAGTGGGGTCAGGGCAAGCCAATGGTTTCATGTAGATATAGTGCATTATCCAGATAGACTGGATGGCCTGTGAAGACATGTTGCCTTTACTCTGTTACTTTGGAGGCAATTGTGGGCTTGCTCCTGAGGAGTGACAAGATCTGAAAAGGCACAAATAGTTTTCTTTTGCTTTTCAATGAAAACAACCCCAGTTCTTCAACTGAATAGCCATCATTACCAGAAAAGCCTAAGGAACCACAGAAAACCTGTTAAGGGAACATGGTCATTTTAAAAGTAAGGGTGTGAATGTCAAGTCTTGGGTGACCCCCAGGATATTTAGAATTTATCCTTTACCTGAGATAAACCTTGTAGTGAAGGATGTTTCCCAGAATCCTAAGTAATGTGATTAAAAAAAATTTTTTATAGACACAATTTCACCCAGAGAAAGCTTAAGAAAGGAGGGAAGCAGATTTACCAACAGTATACCAATAAGTTTAAATGAATACCTTGGCTGTACTGCAACACGGTTCATATATTGCTATTGCCTGTGAGCTATTACCCACTTTAAGTGAACAAGATAGAAAGGAACCAGCTGTTAGAGGTAAACTCGGCTTGATACACCCAGCAGTCTCCTTTATGTCTGTGCCCCTTCAGCCTCATTATATTTGTATTTTATTTTTTTGCTTGCATTCATTCTCTTGAGAGTACCCTATGGCTACTGTAGTTAAAAATTTTCAAGAGCATGAATGCAAGGAAAAATAAAATACAATCCCCTGCTTGCTTTATGTCCCAAATTGATGGTGTAAAAATATCACAAAGAAAATGGACATAAACTATTCCAGCTATCTTTTATAATCACATTTTAAAATCTAAGAAGATAGGCAAGAGAAAAAAGTGTTCTAATTTTGAATCAAGATTGGAGAAAAAAGTTTGAGACTTATTTGTATTTTTTATTACTGTTTGGAAGTGCTTATGAAGAGACCACCTATACACACACACACACACACACACACACACACACACACACACACACACACACACACAAGTATACATTTATTTGTGGATGGGCTGTAGTTTCCCAGTAGAATGCATACTCCTCTAGGCAGGAAATGGTTCATTTTTGTCTTTGTTTTTCCAGGGCCTTGCTACATAGTATCTCCTCTTCTTCTTGTTTAAGAACCAATTTAGCTAAGTGCAAAGGGGTTGTTCAAGTTACCTATAGAGGGATGCCATTTTCTGTCACAGGAATTCCCAAAGAGACTTTCTTAAATTATAGAGTGATGGCAATGTATTTTTGGGGAGGGAGTATTCACAGCAGTGAAATTAGATTCCTGATGATGTATGTGTATATATATATACATACATATATGTAATATAATTATTATATATTAGAAGAAATCTATCCTTCTTATAATCCATCCTTCCATCTTTTTATCAATCATCTTGTGTATACATGAATACAAAAAAGATAGCTAGCATGCTTGCTGTCTACTATCTTTGTGATATTTGTGCCCCATGAATTTGAGACAGAAAGCAAGCAGAGGATTGCATTATGATTTTGCTTACATTTGTATACTTGGGAATACTTAATTCCTTTACCCATAGATTGGTAGCTAGATGGCACCATGGATACAGCATAGGATCTGAAGTGACAAAGTCTCGAGTTCCACTGCAGCCTCAGACACTCTGTGATCCTGTGTAAGTCACTTAACCATGTTTGCCTCAATTCCCTATCTCTAAAAAAGAGCTAGAAAAGGAAAAGGCAAATTATAATATTTCTGTCAACAAAAGCCCAGATGATATCACAAAGAGTTGGATACAGCTGAAAAATGACCACACTCTCTAATGGGTACATTTTTTGTTTATGGGGCAGTTAGGTGGTACAGTGGATAGATTACCAGGTTTGGGATCAGGAAGATCTGAATTCAAATGTGTTAACTTTAGGCAAGTTTTTCTTGTAGCCTCTGGAAAAGGTAATGGCAAACTAATCCAGTATCTTTGTCAAGAAAATTCCAAGATATGTTCCCTATAATCATTCTCAGCTGCCTTTTACCAATAAATTAAGGGTTATTTGAATAATAAAATGATTTTATATTTAAATAAAAATAATTAATATTTATATGGCATGATAAAGTTTGCAAGGTACGCTACAAATATTTAATTTCTATATTCATTGTGGAATAGGAACTATTATTATCACCATTTTGCACATAAGGAAACTGAGGTAGATGAGGTAACTTGTTCACAAATCACAAAGTTATAAAGGGTCATATAAGTATTAAGTGTCTGAGGTCAAATTTCCTGACATTGAGTCTAGTGCTTTATTCACTGCTCCATCTAGTTATATATATTTTATATAATTATAATTTTAAGTAATATAATATACATATTATATTATGAAAGAATTCCCTATATAGTTCATTTAAATTCTCAGAGAGTTTAAAATATTCTTTTCACACACACACACAAATGACATACACTATCATTTTAGCAACACCTTTGTACTATCCCTCCCAGTGTCTCACACAGAGTAAGTGCCCCACAAATATGTGTCATGTGAACAATTATTATGGGGAACTAATCTTGAAATGTGATTCAAGGTCCTTGGAGAGCTGTGGAAAGGAAATGAAAAAAATTTAGGGTCTAGTGTATATTCTTCCTTGTGATTAAAAAAAAAGAATGACCTTTGTAACGCCATTTAGGTTCTACTGCTTATGACTGATGAGGTATTCATTACAGAAAAGATATTTCTTATATCTCACTCAAATTCTCAGTGGACCACAACACTTCCCTTCCAGAAAAAAAAAGTACTTTCTCAGTCCACTGAGGATTATCCATATCAGGTTAAGTTATATTATTGTCTTTAGCCCTGCTCAGAATTACTTTTAGGATGTTTCAGCTCATTACCCCTAGTCTTCATCAGCTCTTTTCAGTGGCAATAACCTTTGCGTTACAGGTACAGTATATCTCTCCCCTATTGATTCCACTTCTCTCAATCTTCACTTTCCATGTAAACAGAGTGTAGAGTTTTATAGCAGATAATGATTCTAGTAACTAGAAAACCAGCAGATAAAAGCCTGAAGTAATGAACTGAAATGTCTTGGAACTAATTCCAAGGAGCCATAAAGATTTAAAAAAAATCATTTCTATTTAAAGATTTTTTTTTGAGCTCCATCTATCTCCATGGATTAGTCTTTTACAGAATCAGTTAACTAGTGGGAATTGATACTTTATATATTCTCCCTCCAGATTTTTACATGAGTATATATTTCTATGTATTTTTGGGTTGGCATGAATGTTAAAATACTTGAACCAAGTATGGAAAAATGGGAAATCTTCAGGGTAGGCTATACAAACATCATCTTCCAGAATTTAAGTAGTGTTAGTACATGCTAAGATCATTAGTTTGTAAGTTATCTTAGGGTATAGAGTATATGATTATTTTCTTTATATTCCCATACTTGATAGATGTCAAACTTTGAGGGCAGGGATTTTTTCTTTCTTCCCTCCTTTCCTTCCCTCCCTTCTTCCCTCCCTCTTTTCTTCCTTCCTTCCCTCCCTCTTTTCTTCCTTCCTCCTTTTCTTCCTCCCTTCCTTCCCTCCCTCCTTATATCCCCCAGCGCTGTGCCTTGCATATACTTGTCCATGAATTTGTAGTGACTGGAGAGATCACCAATCTCTTTTTCACTCCAAACCTCTCATTCTACAGCTGTAGAATCTAAGACCTAAAGAGGATGTGACTTGCTTAAGTTCTCTGATTCCAAATTGTGTGCAGGCACATCTTTTTAAATTAAGTTTTATGGATCAATTCCAGTAGACAGAGCAAACTGGCTGTTTATCTAAATTCACACATCATTCAGCTGACAAGACTGACTCAGTAGAATTCATATCAGTTGACTGAATTTGCATTTTGGCTTGTGTAGGCTCCCCATTTTTCTGCTCATGGATCTGTTTTAGTATTCTAGTGGTAGAATGTGAATGTCATCTTGTTCTTTGTATTTTTATAACCCAAACAATCCATTACACTTTGGAGAATTTAATGTCTTTTAGCCCGTTCTCCTCTACTATTCTCTATTTGTGAAGAGCAAGCTAATGGAAGGTGAGAGTAGAAGGAAAAGGAGATGTAAAGCTATAGAAAAAAACACTTCAGAAAAGGTACTGAGAATACAAGAAGATCAAGGCCACAAATCCAAAGGTTAGAGTAGGAAAGGGAAGGTGGGGATGTCATCTCATAGTTTACCAACCCTAGTTAAGAGTTGTTTTTTTCATGACATTACTGTTCAATATTACCAAGGCACTTTATATTTCTAGAGTGAATGAAAATCATTGGTGTGAATTATCACTTTGTAAAACAAAAGGAGTGTCTAGAATGGGAAACAATTATTGAAGCATGTCCACAGAGAAGGAAATGTGAAGAAGCAGCCGACTTGCTAAATGCTGAGTTTTTCATTAAAAAAAAAAGAAATACATTAAAAAATGGGCCAGTCATTTCTCATTTCCAGCATGCCAGCTGATAAGTACTTAATCTAACGCTCCCTCAAAAGTTCAGCTGTACATATTTAAATTAATTCAGCCAAAAGTTTAGCTATCTTCAATGGGACTATTTCAATTGACACTTCTCAGTTCACTGCTTCTAGTCCCTAATAACTACATTGCCGATAAACTTCATTTTTTTATCATTATTTTTCCCATTTTCCCATTTCAGTTCTTTAGATCTGCCAAATAAAATATGTAGTTTCAGCTGAAACAGAAAAAAAGCAGGCAAAATACTAAAACAATGAAATAAAAAGAAAAGGCCAATACCTATTCATTGTGTGACCATGTGTCTACAGAATGGAAAGTGTTGTACTGAAAAATCATGACTTAACCTTTAGGATGGCAAGACCCATCAGATCAGCTGTTTGAAAAAATCTAACAAGTCAGTAGCTTTGGCTTTAAAAATGATTGAAAAACAGTGGATTTGATGGCTTCATATAGAGAAAATGTTTGACTCTAAAGACAGCTTTACTCATGGGGAAAAATTGAAAACATCTTTGGAAAGAATTAAGGATTTAATTGCAAAGGATTTAGATAAAGGGATTCTTAAACTGGGGTCTATGAAATTTTTTTTCCTTGATAATTGTATTTCTATATAATAGCAAATATTTATGTAGTGCTTACTATGTACCAGAAAGTGTACTAAGTATTTTCAAATTGTTATCTCATTTGGTATATAATTGAAATTAATATAATTGACTTTATTTTTTCCTATGTGCTTAATGAATTTAAAAACATTATTCTAAGAATAGGTCTCTAGGCTTTACCACACTGATATAGGGATCCATGATTTCACAAAAATTAAGAAACCCTAGATTAGAACAAGAGAGCCTTTTGCCATTTTTTGAACTGACTCCTTTCTTCTGATTACTGTATCTGAAGATTACTCAGACTTATAGAAGAAATGAGAAAATAAGCAATTAAACAGATTTCTTTGTGGTTTTCTAGTACTTTGGCCTAACTTAGAAAATTCTACAAATATAAATTCCCTAACTGAAAAGAGTCATTTTTGAGTTTTCCTCAGTGAAACAAAATACCCACCTAACTAGACAGTCATCCATAGAATATGACAAATCTTTATGTCTACTCTGGGCAATAGATTTTTTGGGAATGGATTCTGAGGAGATCAAGGAGAAGACAGAAGTGGGAATATTAAGAAACATTACAAGTGTATGATACTCTCATCACTTCCTCCAATACATTCTCCATTTATCATTCCATCTTTATGCTTTATGGGCACTTTTGTTTTTATCACCCTCTTACCCTAAGTGAATTATCTTATTTGTGGAATTTTTTTTTTTGTAAATATAGGGCTTAACTACATTTTCATTATAATTCAAAACTCTTAGGTTTCTTTTTTTGGAAGCTCATGATAAGGTGGAATTGGGTTGGAATCCCATTTTGCACGGGATTGTGTACAGCAAATAGAATAGAAAGAGGTATTATAATAACTGAGTCCTGCACTATATGACTTAGAAGTGTTTGAACAGCAAAGACAAAAGATATGGTTGGTTATTCAGTTTAGGGGTTGTAGAAAGCATGTTTTCTAATAAAAATTTCATTTTAAGTGTTTTCTCATTCTAAAATTATGTAAAATCCTCCAGGAAAAAGGATTATACAGGAAGGAGTGTTGTTGTTTATCCTTCATTCTTGAAGAAGACCATGATGTCAGGGAGATGATACGTGACCTGCAAGTGAATTGGATTTAAGTGAGGGAGGGATGGGCAAAGTCACCTGTCTCACTTTCCCTTCCAGAGCCATCTGAGTCCAGTGCCCAGATATAAATCAGGACAACTGGAGATGGCCCTGGATGCAATGGGAGACCTTGGTCTTTTTTAAGTTAAGGTCTTCAACAGGTCTCTGTTTGAATGAAGCTAGCCCCAGAGAAGTTTAGTATGGGGAAACAGCATAGAACCAGAATCATGAGAATAGCTGTGAGACAGAATTGTGACTATCATGGAGTTATGAGGCTTTGCCTCAGGATACCAACTCTCAAGGGGACAGGTTTCCTTCCTTGGAAGAAAAAAGTGACTGCTCTCCCTGTACTTTGAGATGCTTCTTCCAAAGCCAGGCTACCTCATGGGATAAGAGCCAATGATTGGTTACTGCCACTGATTTCCTTCCCCTCTTTCAATATTTCTGGGAATACCTTCTCCTCCCTGCTTGACTCAGCCAGGTGGGATTCTTCCTGCAAATCTACTAGTCCACTCTAATTTCTTTTGTGCTCTTGTTCTGTAATCTGAACTTTGGTTCAAATCCCATTTCTTATGCTTACTTCCTGACAAATCTTGGGGAAATCACTAATTTCCCTGTGCCTCAGTTTGTTCATCTGTAAAATGAGAGGGTCCAATTAAATGGTATTTGTGCTTTCTACCAGCTTTAAATCTATGACCCTATAAACCTGTGATCCTAATTTCTATTATAGTTATTCTTATATATGTTTCACTCTCCACTAAAAACAAATTCCTCACTATGTAGTTTTACATATTTTTATCTCTAACACCTAATTCAACCCCTTTGGACATAGCATATGAAGAATAAATGCTTATTGAATTGAATTGCCAAACCAGAATGTCATTATGAAGACAAAGAGACAGACTGATTTGAGAAATGAACTCCACAAATGAGGCAGTTCAATCAGACAAGCCTATGAGAACCCCAAGCTATGAGCTTAAATACCAGTAAAACCAGATTTATTAGCAGGGGACATTATCAGTGGGCATTTTCCCTATCTCTATCTCTTGTTATCCTGGCTTCCTTCAGGTCTCATCTAATTACCTCTCTTCTACTAGAAGTCTCTCCTGATCCCCTTTAATTCTAGTCCCTTCCCCATGTTTGATTTATCTCCAATTTATGCTCTATATAACTTGTTCATTCATAGTTGTTTACATGTTATTTACCCTATTATATTGTGAGCTCTTTGAGATCAGGGCTAGTTTTTGTCTTTTTGTCTTATTTCCCATGTTTTTTTATTATTATTTATTAGCACATCCTAGCTGCTTAATAAATTGACTGGTTGTTGTCCTTCATTCTCAAAGAGGAACCAAATGACATCACCACAGTTCCCATGTTAAGCACATCCTAGGAACATGGTGACTGACTAAATTAAAGTCAATCAATAAGACCTTCTAGAAAATAATGGAGAACAAACTAAATAGGAAAATATTGAAGTATGCTGGAAAAGTAATTCTGAATTGATTCTCTCTCTCTCTCTCTCTCTCTCTCTCTCTCTCTCTCTCTCTCTCT